>JAJHUR010004458.1:3163-14563 GCA_027495735.1 Lutjanus campechanus | reverse complement strand
TTCTGGTTAATGTGATATTTACGCCATAATTTTTAGAGAATTGTGACCAGAATGTGACAGTTTATAGTTAAAAACTATAGACGGGACACTGTTTCTTAGCATATTTTTTAAATTTCTCCTCTGCAGTTTCTTTTAACTTATCAGGTGATGTATGCATGTGTACCGATGTATTTGCAGTAAGGTACTATCAGCTAATTAAGCCTTCGTCCTGGCTCTAAAGCACTGTTGTCGTCGTCCAGGTCAGGTGCTGCTGAAGATGATGTTGAAGCCGTTGGTGATGTACCCGTCACTGTCGGTGAGGGTGACGGAGCAGCAGGATGAAGGAACCGTCTTAGCCTTACAGTGTTTGGAGGAGAGCCAAGAAGAGAGATCCACTCCTTCACAGGTCTACAGCAAACTGCTGCTGGTGCTCAAGACGCTGCACACACACCTGCTAGGTACAGTATGGAGTACCAGTGTGCTGTGGACAGCAAAATGTATTTTAGCCACCTAAAAAATGTAATATCAGTTTAAGTTTACATTAGATTTAGAATGTTTTCACTGCTCCATCTTGTCATCAGACAAACTTTTCCAACAGGAAATTATAGAAGCCAAATATCGCTCCACCAGCCTCCATGTACAGAATCAGTCATTTTGCCTCGTAGAACACGAGTTGCTGGTCTACCGCTGCCTCGATTAAACTAACCGATTCAGGCAGAGGAAGCCCAGCAACTCCTGTGTTCTGTGAGATAAAATTACTGTTTGCAAAAGGAACTTGGTTGAGTGAGAGAGAGAGAAATTTGACTTAAATAACAGCGGTTTCCTGTCAAAAAAAAGCTGTCTGACAGCGGTGAAAATATACTAAATATAGCATACTCTTAAACTTAAACTCCTTGCTGCTTCTCCAAACTTGATGGCATATCGATAAGTACCAAACTGTCCCTTTAAGTTTGCTCAATGTCACTTTGAGTCGGCTGACAGTTTTAAACTTATAAATGGTGTTCTTATTGGTGAGATGAAATATTACACAATGAGCTTGAGAAAAGCAAATCACGTGTCTGCTGTTTTTCAGATGTGTCCATTGGTGATAAAAAGCTCTCGACCATCTTGGGGGATCTGATCTGGGAGGAGATTTCTCACTGCATCATCCACGAGTGTCTGCTCTACTCCATCCCCACCAACAGCAGCCAGCTGGAGAAATACAACACTGTATGCACAACAACAGCAGTTTGTATAGTATAACAATATTGTCAGATATTTAGAGTTACATTTTTACTGAATATATTTTTTGTTGTATGAACTCAAGGTGATCAAGGAAACAGAGGAGTTTGAGAAGTCTCTGAAGGAGATGGAGTTTCTGCAGGGTGATTCCACAGACCTGCTCAAATACGCCCGAGACGTCAACTGTCACTTTGCCAGCAAGAAGTGTAAAGATGTCATCGTGGCAGCCCGCAAACTCATGACCTCCAAGATGCACAACACAGTCAAAGTACGTGTGAGCGGCGGTCGAGTGTCTCCTTCAAACCGGAGACATTAAACATTCATGGTTTAGCTTTTTTTTCAGTAAAATTTAAGTTTAAAAGCTCCAAATGTTTTTTTTCTTGTTTAATTTCTTCCATTTTTTTCAATCCTCCTCTGTTAGATCACACCAGACTACAAGCTGCGTCTTCCCAAGCTTCCCGCTCCAGGTTCAGAGGTGAAGGTGAAGCAAGACACCACGAAGGAGGAGGTGATAATGGAGAACACGAAGCAGCTCTCTGCGTGGAGTCTGTGTCTGCCCGCCTGTCGCATCAGTGAGTCGGTGCAGCAGCTGATGGAGCTGGCACTCAACACCCTGTGTGAAGCTGTGGGAAGCTCCACCCAGTGGTACGTTACAGCTGTCAGAGAACAAACAGCCTTCTGTGTTGACCCCTGACCTTTAGACCCCAGGACGAGTCGAACTCACATCAAATGCATCTATGTAGTGTTTTTTATCAAGCCAGCGGACAGGAAACCTCATCAGTCTTTGTGTTGTTCTTTTCAGTGCGTTACAACTCTTCTTCACTGTGAGAAACGTCTTCCAGCTGTTCTATGATGTTGTACCGACGTACCACAAGTAAGCATGTTTCCATCATGTAGCGCACCAGCAGATCAAACCTGCACATTTCCTCTGAAGGTGTAAATGTTTGTCTCTTGTTTCTCTGCTGCTCCGTCCAGGGAGAACCTGCTCAAGTTCCCTCACCTGGCAGCCATCCAGCACAACAACTGCATGTACCTGGCTCACCACCTGCTCACCCTGGGACACCATTTCAGAGCTCACCTGCCGCAGCCCCTCAGCGAGGGCGTTGCAACGTTTGTTGACATGGTGCCTGGATTCAGGAAACTCGGTAAACAACTGTTGGCCACATGGCCCTGAATATAGAACAGAAATTCATCTCCAGAGCTACAGGCCTGTGGACATTCACAGTCACCAGACCTTTCTGATCTTTCTCGTAGCAAAATCATTGGGCCAAAATGTCCACTTCTGTGTGCAAAATATCTAATCTGCAGATTGCTTTGAAACATGCTGAGCACCCTTTTTTCATTTTCTTGTAGGTGCTCAGTGCTTCTTAGCACAGATGAACGTCCAGAGAGCTGAACTGTTGGAGAGACTCTCCACCGCTCACAACTTCTGCAACCTGGATGATGAAGACAACTACATTGCAGCCAGCAAAGCAGTAAGACAGGTGAGAAGAAAGGCCTTCAAAATAAAATGTAAATTTGCCCCCTTCAACTGGTCCTTTGTGAGGCTTTATTGCATTCGATGCTTTATTTTTATTCAGTTTTTTTGCTCTGTGAAGTGTTTCTCACTTCCTGTTTGTTTGATTGCAGGTCATCCATCAGTTGAAGCAGTTGGGGACAGTGTGGCAGGACGTTCTACCAGTCAGCATCTATTGTAAAGCCATGGGCAACCTCCTCAACACAGCCATCACAGAAATCATCTCCAAAATCATGATGCTGGAGGTTTGTCCTTTTAAAAAAAAGATAATGGCCCCTCTGCAAAAACACAAGACCTGTCTTAAAGATGACAGGGATAATAAGGCTTTTATTTTTAATATTTTTCATGTAACTGCTTACAGGACATTTCCTCCGAGGATGGGGAGCACCTCCACACTCTGTGTCAAAACATCATCGAGGAGGGTCCGCTGGTCTTCATTCCTCTGGCAGAGGAAAACAAGAACAAGAAATATCAGGAGGAGGTGCCTCTCTATGTGAAGAAGTGGGGAACCTTCAAGGAGCTGGTCATCGTGCTGCGGGCCAACCTGCAGGAGATAGTCGACAGGTGAGATGGAAACTTTGACACTGTGACAGTCTTGTCTATAACGCGTCACAAACATACATGTAATGCATTACGGCTAAATTCCACCAGGCGTGGCTGCATCACATCACAGCTGCACCACGTCAGCCAGAGCTGATTGCAGCCATTCTACACGTTTGTGATTCCACCAGCAAGCGTCTCGGTGCGCTCCACTTCAAATACACACAGTCTATTTTTGGTGGATGCTGAGTCAATTAGCACAGAGCAGATTGAAGTCAGACATAGAAAAGGCAGGGAGAATCTGGTTCAATTTTCAAAATAAAAGACCCCGTGCAGACTCGGTTCACAGTTTTTTTGTTAACCACGTAGCCTGCTTATCTGTGGTAGAAGCACAAAGAGCAAGGAAAGAGGAGCTAATCAACAAAATCTGAGCGAGTAAACATAATCAGGTTGGCAAAACACGCCGCTGCTGACGTGATTCTGAAACGCTGCTGGTAGGGTTCACAGCCGTGCGCAGGACGAACCAGAACTGTGGGGCAGACATGCCGTGCTTGGTGGAATCAACCAGTTAATGTCAACAAATATGGAGAGAAATAGAATATTTCGTTCAATAAAAACAGGTTATGATTCTTTGAAATGATTACATCGATCTTTTTTCAATAAAAGTTGAGTTTTGGTTTCTGCAGCCATCACTGGAATCTAATTCTACAAATAGCATAATACTAATAAGTTTTATCTTTATACCAGGTTTAAACGCAATGATTAGACATGCGAAAATGAGAATTCAGATGTCAACCTTGTGAATGAATCTTTGAGCTGTTCCGTCCACATGTTGAGAAAATGCACCTGTAGCATTAAAACAAGATTGGCTGGTTATATCATACTGTATATATGTTTTTCCACGGGTCTGATTTGTGTGTGATTTTCTCTCCACAGGTGGGCTGACGGTAAAGGTCCGCTGGCGGTGGAGTTCTCCAGCTCGGAGGTGAAGAATCTGATCCGAGCTTTGTTTCAGAACACGGAGAGGAGAGCCGTCGCTCTGACCAAAATCAAATAGACTCTCTGAGCAAATGACCAACAGGAGGATACTGCAGCACTTTTTCCTCTGAGGAAAATCTGATTCACGCCTTTATTCATTTCCATTTTCTGTTTCATTAAATCTAAACGTTAACTTGTATGTAGGTTGAACAGTTTGTTCCAGAGAAACGTTTGTCCTGTCTGGAGGAGGTTCTGTCTCTGAGGATATAAACTGACTGTAATCAATCTGTAGGATATGTTCCTTCTCAGACTGTGATTATTCCTGCAGAGATTACACGAAGGCTTCTTTACATCAGCCTCAGTCGTATAGCTTTGTGGGTTTAACACCACAAAGCCAGCTGACGTTGTGTAACCAGCGGCGTGCCATCTGTTGACATGTGATGTCGTATTCAGAGTTAACTGTGCTGCTTGTTGTTAATCAGACTTCATCTGTCGCTCGTCTCGGAGCCTCCAGCTTCTCTGTACTGACGTCATTTCACGAGAGAGTTTGTTTGATGACTTTTGTTTTAATCTGAACGCCTCTAAATAACCATTTAGCTCTAACAAATAAACCCCGGGCCTCGCATCTCTTGTTAACAAGTTTCTTGTACAAAACATTAAACTGAACTGTTCTATAATGTATTTATTACCAAATAAACCAAAAGATTCAACTTTTCAGAACCTTTTTCCAAATTGTTTTAATCTAAGTACGTAACATTATTTATATAGATGTTGCTTCTACTTTTACCATTTCTGTGGTAAAATGGACATAACAGAAAAAACTTCAGTATTCTTGAAAATGTTTTGGGTGAATGTGGCTCAGTGGGTAGAGGAGGTTATCTGCTGCAGGATCTGTGGTTCAATCCCTGGTTCCTGTTTTCCACAGTGTCCCTGGGCACTGAGCTAAGTGGTTCCTGATCTTTAGCTCAGTATGTTGCACAGTAACTCACTGCCACCAGTGTACATGTGTGTGAGTGGGTGACTTGGCGGCAAATTTCAAGTGTTTTGGATAAAATCATTACTTAAGTGCAGTCCATGTAGCTACTGGAGATCTTCTCTAAAGCTGCACACAGTTTGTTAAAAGAATAGTTTGACATTTTGGGAAATAATCTTATTTGCTTTCTTTTACTGAGAAGATCGACGCCACTTTAGTATTGATCTCATGTCACTCTCAGTCAAGACGCAAATAAGACCTCTTTCCAAAATGTCAAACTATTTGAATTCTGTGCAACATTACGATTTTGTCCAAACTCTGACCAATCGTTGCTGCTTCCCATGAGTTCCACCATTATTTATATATTTTAATTTTGCTGCGGGTACAGAAAATAACACTTTTTTCAAAGATTTTTGTTTTTTTTAAATAATTTTTTGAAGAGGAATTATACAAACAAAAAAAAACACAACTTTCTTTAGCAATTTTCCTTTGGCCCTGCAGTTTCTTTGCAAAAAAAAATGCCTAAAAGCACTGCAACATACAAAACTTTTTTTTTTTGAAAAGCTGTTGTGAAATCAGGCATTTGAAGCCGCAACAATCCCAAGAAAAGCCATCGAAATCCTGGAGGGACTGAAATACAAACACTTAGAGTGGTGTTGGAGCTTTTTGGCAGGTGTGTTTGTGCATTTGGATGCAAACAGGAGCCTGATTTGTTTGTGGAAGATGAGGAGAATAAATAGTGACAAGGGCTGCAACTAATGATGGTTTATTGATGAGTCAATTAATCGTTTAGTCTCTAAAATGTTCAAAAATGTGTAAAAAATACAGAATCTCCCAGAGCAACGACTCTTCATTTACACATTTATAATAAATGACAAAAAAAATCCTCACATGTAAGAAACTGGAACCAACAAATGTTTGACATTTTGATTTAAAAATGTGAGAAACCGTTAATTGGTTGTCAGAATAGTTGTCAATAATCTTTAGATCGATTAATCGTCGCAGCTCTTCTAGTGACGCCCAGAAGTCACAGTTGTCTTAAATAATCTTGGTCCAGACTGATGTTTAAATATAACTGTGATAAACTGACCTGATGTTATGAGACGATCCACTGACACAAAGACGCCACATGCACGAGCGCCGCTTTACGTTGAGCAGTTTTAGTATTTGCTCAGTGGGGGGAGGAGACAAACATCTGGAGTGTCACACAGCAGCTGATCAAACCTGACGAGTCCAACGAGGAAGTTCACTTCTGTCAGCAGCTGTCTTCATCCTGAGCGATGCTTCACAGAGGTACGTCATCATCCTCTCCTCTTGTAATAATGTTTTCAGTATTATAAGTTTTATAAATAAATAATAATAAAGAATGTTTCAGCTCTGCTCTATAGATCAGCAGTAAAGTCTTCTACAGATCTCAATATTTCAATTTGTTTTATGAAATGTTAACATTTTTTATATATTTCAGTGGATTAATCTGCAGATTATCATCATTTGGTGTAAAAAAAAAAAATTAAGCATATTCTTAAAATAAAAGCAGCAAATCAGAGAAAGGAGGAAGTGCTGGGCATTTTTTATTAGAAAAATTGTTGGCAATTAATTTTTAATGAATCAGTTGATCAAATGACTCACTGTATCTGCTATAAATGATTTTATTTTCTGGCTGATGTATATTTTAGGCAGTGTTAAAATGTCAGCTGAATATGGAAAAAATGTGATTTTTATTTTATTCAGAAGTAATAACTAATCATTTATTTATTTATTATTCATTTTTAAATGCAGTGGTTCTCAAGAAATTTAATATTTTCTCAGTAATAAGGACTTCTTACATTGATTTTTCCTGGAAACTTTGGAGGAGATGACTGGACATTTAACTTTTAACATCATTGCTTCAGTTGTTTGAACTTTCTCTTTAAATTTAACTCAAATTATTAAATTTGATGAACTGGAAACTGTTCAGACTGAAAACATCAGCTGCACTGCATCAGAAATCCTTATAAACTTTGGATATTGTTTTGAGACACTTTGAATGAACTTCTTAACTTAAGTTGATGCAACAAATGAGCCCTTTAGTAAACTCAGAAGGTTTTGCAGCTGCTTGGCCTTTTTTAAGTTTTCTCATTATTTAAAAAACATTATTATCTCCTCTTATTGAGACGGACAACTTGATGCAGACATGAAATGCAGTAAGAAATCTACTTCTGACTGTTTGTTTGTTGTTTTCCGCTGGAGTCTGTTTCCTTTTTGTCCTCACAAATTCATAGTGATGATCCGGATCACATCTCTTAAGAAGTTTTAAATATATATTTTGGGGCTTTTATGCTTTTTATTGACAGGACAGCTGAAGTGAAGACAGGAAAGGGGGATTTATGTTAAAAGATTTTCATGTTATAATTGAGTCTGTACTTCCTTCTCCCCCTTCTGATAACTAAGATGTTTTTTTCAGCTCTTCTGTTTATTAGCTGATTGGCTCCCCTGGACAACTTTTGTTGTGTGAGAACACTCACTGTTCAAACACGTTCACAAGAGACACAAGTGAATTTAGCACAGTTCACTTGGCCACATCTGGACAATACTCTTTCTAAGCCTCCTGGCAAATACAGTCAGTAATCTTCTCAAATCCACTGTGTTCTTTGGTGTTTCTCCGATTAATTTTGAGGATTAGTGATAATCCCTGCATGTGTAATAAAAGACTGAGACACTGATCAGCCCACTTCAGACTGATGGAACCTCATGTTCTGCTGATAAGGAAGTAAAATATTTGCTTTGGGTTCATCATCACAGCTCAGGCTGATCTAAACGTGTCTCAGGGATTTTATCTTGGAGGTAGAGCAGATTATTGATAAGAAGCTGAGGGCCATCATCACTATCTGAAGTATCACCATTGTGTTTTTATCTGCTTCTACAATTGTAGAGGTATTGAAGCAGCACTGACAAGACAGATTTAGTTGCCATGTAACTCTGTTCGGTTTAATTTCACTGTCCAAACAGAAGCCAAACTTGAAGGGTGAGCAGCATCTTGAAGACTTCAGCAATGATCTCCACTGTGATGTGCAGCAGAGAGACGCTACAAAACGTTCAGTGCAACAGTCACATCAGGGGCTCCCTCAGGGTGGAGCCTCGCAGGAACTCCATCCCCCCGACGCAGACGCTCACCGCTAAACATCTGCTGGCCTACCTGCCCAGACCACAGCCAGAGTCCAGCTGCTGCACTGCCGTCACACACAAGGTACAGCTTCCTATTTATTTTATTACTGTAAGTCCACCTCTGCATTCAAAAACCCATTTTGCTTATTTTAACTTCACTTAGATGTTTGAGCTTCACTGTACAGAATCGTGTGAAGTTTGATACTAGACTGTTTTCACCTCCTTGTGCTCACCTTAAAGGCATAGTTCACCCAAAAATGAAAATTCTGTCATTTCAGTCATCCTGACCCCTGTCAGGGTTTATTCCACAATAACCACCTGTTCACTGTACATTATCCCGTACATAAAGATGGACATGACAGCTCCTCAAAAGTGAAGCCAGAAGATGTCTGTCGCCCCCTGGTGGCTGGCTGCAGTATAGGTCATAAACCCCGCCTCCCAGACAAGCTAGTACACGTCAAATAAATTTGATGCTATTAAAGGGGGTTTCACATCATGATTGACAGCTTAGTTTTTGTACAGTGGGAAGAAGTTGAGATGGATCATCCATCTTTATATACAGTCTTTGATCAGTCAAAGCTACTTTGGAAACCAGTACTCAACTTACAGAAGTTTGATGTGGAAACTTGAAGCCTCCAGTGTACATACAGTAAGAACAGACTTGAGTGAAGCAGCTGTGCAGTGCAGCAGCAACCTTTGAGATTAAAAATATTTGTATCTTGATAGATTTGGGATTTTTCCAGGGGCAGACTTTTAAAGCTCCAGTGTGTAAGATCTAGGGGCATCTATTGGCAGAGCGTGGGTGAAATTAAATTCAATTTTATAATTCACATGTTTCCATTAGTGTATAATCACCTGAAAATAAGAATCATTGTGTTTTCGCCACCTTAGAATAATGCTGCATTCACGTGCTCCTCGGATGGTCCCATTTCCAGAGTTGGTAAGTCGTTCTTCTGACTTTTACATCCTGATGTGGAAACAACATGGACCCTACAAAGGGTAGAGTTGTTGTTATACTTGTTGTAACATCTAGGAGGTGATGGGTTTGCTGAAACTAGCATCCCAGTAAAGTTTCATGTTGCTACCCAAGTCTGCAGAAACAATTAAAGCTATATTACAAAGGCAGTTTGTTACAATTTTGCAAGCTCACCACTAGATGCCACTAAATCTAACACACTGGTCTTTTACAAAATGTTTCTTTTTAGCAAACCAGTCCAGACGCACAAAAACAACAAAAAATGTGTTTTAAAATGGGTAAAGTCAGATTGAAAATTAAGCAGAGCTTTGTTGCACAATTAAAAACAAATTGCAGTTCGGTAAATCCAAGTTCAGTGATGTAAACCAAAATTAACTAGAGTTTAATCAATATGAAGATGCTTTCTTGGCCAAGTTAAAATAAATAAATAAATACATTTGAGGGGGGAAACCATTGACTTCCAGCTGCTCTGTGTTGCTTAACAAAAATAACACCACTCGCTAACTAAAAAGTTAACAAAACATTACATTCTTTGCTAGCTATCTAAAATGTTTTTAGAACGTTATATTGTTTGCTAGCTACCTAAAAATTAACAAAACACTATATTACATGCTAGCTACAAAAATGCTACATTGTTTGCTTGCTAGATAAAAAGTTTTTAAAAAGACATTTTAAAAACTATAGTGTTTGCTACCTAGTTAAAAAGTAAAATAAAAGAGTCGTGTTTGCTGGCTGGCTAAAAAGTTAACACAGTGACACAGAAAAGTTTGGTGCAACATATATTGAAGTTAAACTATAATTTAATGTGGTTTAAAAATTATTTTTTGTTGGTGAGACCCAGTCTATGAATATTATGTGTTATTTTTCCTCATTTCAGGTTACAGCTAAATCCACTGTTGCTCCCACGATGACCACAGAAAGAACCTCTCTCATCCACAACTTGAACCACACTAACGGCTCATCAATCCCACCGTCCCAGGAGCCGTCTCCCTCCCAGGCCCACAGTCCCTGCGGTCAGTTCTCTCAGGCTCTGACTCTGGCTAAACAAGAGCCGCCCCAGCAGCACACCATCCAAGCATCTCCTCTGGAACCAGTGGAAGAGATCCCAAAGCTTCCGCGTTTGCACCGCAGCAGACACCTCAAGCGCTTCAGCTCCAGGTGGCAGTCGAGAGGCTCCACCAGCAGCAGCAACATTCCCATCTCTGCAATAGAGAAGCTGCACATTGCAAAGAGTCACAAGAAGCGCTGTAAGCTTTTGGGCGACGAGGACTCTTTGCACGTCACTGCCAGCAATGGGCGCCAGCGTTACGTCACCAAGGATGGCAAGTGCAGGGTCAATCTGGGACCTATTGCGGACAAGAGTCGCTTCATCTCTGATATATTCACCACATTAGTGGACCTCAAGTATCGCTGGTTCCTTCTTGTCTTCACTATGGGCTACATTCTCACGTGGGTGGCCTTTGGTGGGATCTACTTCTTTGGTGCCTGGTTGCGTGACGACATTGTGCACGTTCACGACCCACTATGGAAGGCATGCTACGAAAATGTAGATGGTTTCCTTTCAGCCCTGCTGCTCTCATTAGAGAGCCAGAGGACTATCGGGTACGGCTCCAGGATGGTGACAGCGAACTGCCCTGAGGGTACGATCATCCTGATGATCCAGTCCATCCTCGGCTCCATCATCGACGCTCTGATGGTGGGCTGCATGTTCGTTAAGATCTCCCGGCCACAGCAGAGAGCCCAGACGCTGATCTTCAGCAAGCACTGCGTCATATGTGAACGTGACGAGAAGCTGTGCATGCTCTTCCGCATCGGTGACCTGAGAGAGAGCCACATGGTGGACGCCAAGATCCGGGCCAAGCTGATCAAGTCCAGGCAGACCAAGGAGGGCGAGTTCATCCCACTGGAGCAGTCAGAAATCAATCTGGGCTACGACACCGGAGGAGACAGGCTGCTCCTGGTGGAACCGCAGACCATCACCCACGTCATCAATGAAAGCAGCCCCTTCTGGGAGGTCGGGTCTGACCGTCTGAAGAGGGAGACCTTTGAGATCATTGTCATCCTGGAGGGCAT
>JAJHUR010004448.1:2062-29526 GCA_027495735.1 Lutjanus campechanus | reverse complement strand
GGGGGCTTCTATGTTGAAAATCTTTCACACTACAGAGCACCTCTAAGCTTCTGGGGTTTTTATTTTGAAAAATCAGCTAAACCAGTGCCCCCGCAGTAAGTTTTTGTAGTCATATACAAAAGTTAACATTTTTTCTAAACAGTAACACTGCAACATTTAAAGCTATGCAGTGTGTTTAATATCTGATGATATATTGCACTTTCATTGTACAGTACTCGATTATAAACAGAATCAAGTACACAAAAGTGTTTGGTTTTTTTTGTTGCTCCATAGGATCTAAAGCACTCAGACCAAATAGTTTTTGCTCTGTACCTGTTTGAAGGCATGCAGCAGGGCAACAGAGCGAGCGTTGGATCCTGCCACTATGCCCTGTGAATACTGGAGACCCAGTCGAACAATAGCAGGATGAATCACTGTGGAGGGAATGCTGCAACACACAAATACATTTCAATAACAATCAGTGAGATTTAAGGTAATCTTAAGAGATACAGACAAATTACTGACACTACATGAATCAAACTCTTCACAGACAACACAGAGAACCTGCTGTACTAAATGGTATTTTGTCAGTTTACCCAAGTTGCTGTGTTAGAGGGGCTTTGCGACTGTACTGGTGGAGATGAGAAAACAGGCTGACTTTGTGGCCGTAGTCTGACCGCAGAGGGATCTGAAATAAAGCAGATTGAGAGTCCACTGCCATCAATCGCCAGTAATACAGAGGTTAAAACTGAAATCATGAGATTAACACAGTCACAGCACAGCCTCATCATAAATTCAATCAACAGCTATGTCTGTGAGTAAAACTGAGTGGACCACACAGAGAAAAAAGGTCACTATAGAGCCACAGTCCTACATTACTAATGAAAGCCTACTCTCAAATAAAACTCACAGATTTGATCATGTTTAACTTAAGCAATGTGACTTTTATCACATAGGATTTTGTTGTAAATACACTCCAAAGACAAACAGAGCGGTATGGAGTGCAACCATAAACCTGCACAGCAAACAGCTAAGTGTTCTAGGTAAACACAAACAACATAAACAATACACAATACACAAGTTACAAATTTATTAAATACATACCACCTCTGTCCCAGTCGACCAAACTGTTTCCAACACTAACTTTTCATTTAATGAGCATTATTGGAGCACAGTAACGATCACAGGTTAGCAAACAAAACAAAATTAAACACATGTAAATGGCACACATTTAAGAAAGTCAGACCTTGACCTTTGTAGCAGCATTGTATTCTGGCGTCTGAAAGAAATGTTAGGTACAATCACATGCGGTCACGACCCATAGTTAATTAATTAACACACTTTAAATTTTGACAACTGTCTCAGTTAAATTTTCTGTCTAGTTCCCGATCGTTATACAATGAGTAATGACAAAGTAGGGATGTTGATGATTAATCATTAATCAATGAATTGCCATGAAGAATTTAACAGATTAAAAATGTATTAATAGATAATTAATTAATAGGCTAGAAATAGTAGTAATTGCGGCACATTTAAGGAAATGAGGAAAATTTAAGGAAAATGAGGAAAATTTGCAAGTCTATGATAAAGTTTAAGTTATATATTAATTTAAAACACATTTTATTGGATGTAATTCGCATCAGGTGCCTGATTAACACAACTAATATCCAGGCAATTTATTATTAGTTTTAGAAATCCCAGAATAATACAAGCCTTGATTAATTTAATCTGTTCCTTTTTTATCCTGTTTTATCCTTTTTCAGAATCATTCTTACATGGTCACTGTGTTCTTGCTCTTCAAGTTTTTTTCAAAACACTGTGGCAAACATCCTTCTATTACTAACACAGGCATCTCTGTTCTAGTATGAGGAATCTATTGACACATGTGTACATGCTGGTTATGAGTTCAGCAGTTACACAATATATATTTCCATAAGTTCGTTATAGTGAACAGAACTGGGAGGATAATAAAATACACTACGCTCACAGTGAATTTGTAGTTATTATACTCAGGATTGAACCAAAACGCACAAAACAGGTAGCATACGCTCATTATGTCCTAAATCTGACAAAGCATGCATTCATGAGTCAAGGTTTTTAGAGATGACACATTCAGTAGCTAACCTGTTGTCTTTCCAGCTTCTTCGCCAGTTTCTTTAAAACCTCCGGGTTGTCCACCTGGATATGTTCTGGGAGCCTCTTTACCACTGAAAACACATAACAAGTGTGACTTTTTCCACACTATATATAATGTTTAATTTCAGATTGTCACTACTTGTGCTGACCTCCAGGCTGTTACAGTACCTGGCTGCAGTTCATTAGGTGGTGCTTTAGGTTTCCCCGTGACGGCCTGCTGCCCCGTCTCTCCCTTCTTGCCCTGTTTGGAGGCCCTCTCAGCATCTTGCCGAGCTCTTCTCTCAGCTTTCAATTCTGCTTTACTCTTAGCTGGCTTGTCTGCCGGGGCAGAAGTTTCTGAGGCAGGCACAGGAACTGGAGCAGGCACTGCTGAAGGAGCAGAGGGAGACGCATCAGACTTAATTAATTACAAGTCACGTATCACATTGACACAGATGTTTTAAAATAAATTAAAGAAAAAATTGCTTAAATTACATAACAGTGTAATGTCATATTTTGTCATTTTTGCTTAAGTTTGCAATGGAGAAAATTATGAATTGTATGATATTATCTGAGCTGGTGTTCCATTTAATTTAAAAAAAAAAACTGAACTGTACAATAACCCCAATCTTCCCAAAATATTTTTTTTAATTTCTGTTTTCTAGTGATTTTATTTTTTGATATACAAATTAGAAAAATGACAATCAAACCATTATTTCAATTTCACTCATTTATTTTTGCCTGTGAGGAAGAAAAAATGTTGTTTCCATTTGAATTTTTGTATCGTCAAAGGGCGAAACTTTCAATCAGCCATGGGTCACTAATACAAAGCAAAAAGACTCCCACACACTGTCTTCTTGCCTTGCAATCAAAAATTTTATAAAAACATTTTTGTACAATGACCTTTGTCAGATTATCGGAAACAACGTGATGAAGGCTGTTATTAAATCTCTGACTGCAAGTGCAGAAAACAGTGTGCAGCCTTTTTGCTTAATTTTTGTATTTTAAAATTAAAATCCTTTTTTTAAAATTGTTTTTTAATTCGCAGTCCTGAAAGGACAATTGAATAACCAAAAGATACGCTGACCCTAATGTGACGAATTTCCATGCTACAACATTATTATTATTATATGGTCCATATAATAGGCACCTTTCTGTGTTGGGGGTTGTGATGGGTGCTGGGGAGCTGGAGAATCTGAACTGACAGGCTTCTTTTCTTTCTCATTGTCCTGTGAAGCCTTGTCATCTTTTTTCTCTTTGCTCTTCTTCTGCTGTTTCTTCTCTTTCCTTAGCCGCTGCTTCTCCTCTTTGGTCAGCTCTTTGCCTTCTTTCTGTTAAACACATATGTCAAGGAGGGGGGTCAATGAAAACATTACAATTAAGCCTAAAAGGGATAGTTTGGGTGATTTGGGTTGTATGAAGGGATGTATGAACCCTTGTATGAAGTATGTATCGATAGTCAGTGTATTACCTACAGGAGATGGCGGTCAGCACACCCCCCATTTGGCAAAGCAGAGAAGAGCAATGTAGTGTAATGAGGAAACAGTGTACTGCTGTGGACAGGGTCAGCAGCAAAATGAATTGTAGCCATGGAAATAAAGAATCCCAAACCAGTTTAAGCATATTTAAAATATTTTCACTGCTTTAAATTGCCATTAGACAGCCCTTTCCGATAGGAAACAACCGCTATATAAACCTAAAATCACTCTCCAAACCAAACCAAATTAGTTTTTTCAGGTGGGCCCTTTTGTAAAAAAAAAAAAAAAAAGATGATTAATAGGGCTGCATGATTCTTGTTAAAATGTGAATCATGACTTTTCTCCCTAAAAATTGAGAGCACGATTCTTTTTCCCCCGTTATTATCTCGAATGTAAAGAAATGCTCGGTCTAATTTAAATACGTGGTGTGGTGGCTGGCATTTTGTGATGTGGTTTGTTCTATAGGAGTGAGTGAACTGTCATCAGTTGGAAATGAGATAGCACAGATGTGTGAATTGAGTTCACTATATTTTTTTATGATTAATTGTGCAGCCCTAGTGGCTAAAATACATTTTGTTGCTGACCCTGTCCACAGTAGTATATTACTTCGCTTCCTACACAAGGACTTCACCTTCAGCTGTGGGTAAGTTTTGACAAGCTTCAAATACCCCAAACTATCCCTTTAAATATGTAGCCTTTATATAATGAGGGTATGACAAATGTCCAGAATATACTAACCTTTGCTCGTTCAATGTCATCTTTCATCACAGGTCCTTCTGAAAAAACAACCAACAAACAATTATATGCAAGCAAGTGAAGTTTATACCGCACCGTACACTGACATCTATCACAAAGCACTACACAGTCAAAAAAAAGAATACAATCAATCGGAAATGAAACACATAAAATAACGATAAAACATCAGATAAAGCACAGAGAAAACAGTCATAAGGCACGAGGTTATAAAAAGATAAAATGCCACATGCTACCCAACTGCCTGTCTGAACAGATTATGATACTATGATTAGGTTAATCACACACCTCTGTTCCCTTTTATAAAATGATGGGCATTAATGATAAATTCAACCTTGATTTAGCAATCATTCAGGTGTGGTGATGCTGGTAGCTAACTGTACATATGTCACAGAACCTGCTAGGTTTGCATCATGCTAACGACACCAGAGACATGACTATCTACCATCATCTTCACGGCACAATTGCAGCTTAAAACACACGTTTTCAGCTGTTATATTAATTTTAAAAAACACTCGAAAAGATGATGCAATAACATCGCGATGTCTCCCGTTGAACTACTCTGTCTAGCGCGATGGGACCGTTGACTTGCTTTCAATGCTAACGTTAGCAGCACTAGCATAATGATTAAATTAACTTCGCTACGAGCGAAACCCAAAGACCGCAAACCACAAATTATAAGCGCCGGACGTTTTGCCGCTGTGCCTACAACAAAGTGATCAAAATACCTGTGAACGGTGATAAATTCCTGCTGTTACACACTCCCACACTCACCTGTCTCTCCGCTGTCAGCCATGTTTACGGTACCGCTCCACTTCCTCTGCTGCTGCTGCTGTAGAAACTACTGACCCCGAAAATGTATATCGCCTCTTTGTGGCAGAACGTGGTGCTGCTACCGTCTGTACTCCAAATGGCTTTAAAGGTTAATTAGCTTCAAATTACTTCCTTATCGTGACTCATTTTCTCATAAACCGTTATGAGTCAGAAAGCTTTTGCTGTATATTACATGTCAGGCTAGTACACTGATACATTTGACCCACTTTCATCGGAGCTTTCTGCCCATCGGGGTCAGTTTATAATATTTCAGAAACAAAAATCAAAAAGAAGAAATAGAAATATTTTAGTGAAAAATTTGGTCACATCACAGATTTTCCCATATATATATAAAGAGTTATGTAAAACTATGTGCATTATAATCAAATATTTCACAAAAAATAACAAAAATATAGAACAAATAAGAAGTATGTATGTGTGCCTTGTTCTACAATAGGCAGTCAGAAATAGAAAAAAGCTAAATAAGGAATGTAAGAATTATATACACATATGTGGATCACACTAGAATATAAAACTCTATAAATTGTGTGTATAAACACACAGTGGAATTATTGCATATTATTTTACATTATTCATTTCAGTACATAGGCTATAGAGGATTTCTTCATTTCACTTTAATATCCCTAGTTGTGTGCAACCTACTTTCCACACAAACTTTATTTATTAGTCAGTAAATATTGCTGCATAGCAAGACATTTTGTGTAGATGTTATTTTTTAATAAATCATCTACTACAGTGTATGTATCATTATCATTTCATAAGAGATTCCCCATGAATCCCATTGACTCTGATTGTAGACTGAATCCTTATGAATTGTGTGTTTGTAACTGCAAACACTCCGTCAGCCAAGATATTTAATTTAAAATATTTTTTGTGACAATATTAAATATGAGTCACTGAATTCTTGGTCATGATTGCTATTTTGAAAGTTAGGCTATTTATATAACACATAAATGACACTGCATGCAGTAGCACATGGAGTGTAACTGAGTTTAAAGACGGACATCCTTGCAGCTCACTTCATATTACGCATGAATATGTAGATGAGTGATGGAAATGGGTGTGAAATATGGGTTTTTTCTGGAGCTTTAATAGTAACAGGACAGTTTCAGTTTAAATGGAGACCTACAGACTGTCTGACTAAACTATGACGATGACTAAACATCCCTGAACATTGTCATTCTTATTGGAATCATGGACGAGGGTGCTCTGTCAGACTCGTGACTCTGATATGTGATTTGACATTACTTAGATTGTGTCACCGGGATGTAAAACAAATAAACAAACAAACAAAATAAGAGAGGATGAAGCATCTGTTCTAATCAACATTTTTGTATTTTATATGTGTGTGTGCTTCTTGTGTGTTTACATTTCTGTGATGAGGTACACGTCTGCAAAACGCAAAATAGTCTCAAGGATCAACTTTAAAAAACTGAAGTAACTGATTACATTAATAGTTGACATTAACTCAATGTAAATAATTGAGGACACAAAATAATTAAGGACATATGACAAAGAATATAGAATACATTTCTTACAGGGTGGACAAAACTCATCATAACTTAATTATTATTACAGAAAACAAGTCTAATTGAGTCTCATCTCGCTTTAAAGCGGTCAAATTAGAGGCATGTTTAGCTAAAGGTGGTATTGTGTATGTATCACCTATTATGAGCTGTTGGTAGTGCAATGAAAAATGTTATCATCAGACTTTAACTGTCCATAATAACTCCTCATTATACAGTTATAAGAATAATACTTAGTTGCCAGTGTAACTGGGACATTTGCACATTTTATATCATTTTATGACGTGTAAAAGGAATTGTGACTCCATTAATTCGTTCTTTTCAATTATTTGGATTTCTTTTTGATTTAAGGCATTTAGAAGAAATTTGAATTCACCACTGCATGTTGTCAGAAATCTTTTATTAACATCCATCGCCATACAGGAAACAACCAACAGCTAACCACTGAAGAAAAGAATTAATCTCTCATTATCAACACACCACCTCTATAAAGTATGCAGCATATACACCACAACGCCACTGTGTCTTTGACTCCACGCTGACTGAATTCACGGCGCAGTAGCTGGTTGAAGGGGACCAAACCTCACAGAAACACCTGACTTGGTTCCGTTTGACCAGCCACAGCAAGGCGTGTTGCTTCAGCTGCAAGAATAGGCAGAGCAGGACAGAGAGAGGGCAGGAGGGGGCATGCAGCAAGGACGGGGGGGAGTTTACATGGGTAGAGGACACAGAAAAAGAAGGAAACGAGAGAGGAAGAAGAGTGGAAATAAAAGGTGGACATCATCTCCAAGCTGTCGGGCCGTCATGTCCACTTCTGCCTTACCTGATGGGACACAGAAAGAGAAAAATGATCACTACTGACACATCCTGCATAGTTACAACACCAAAAACTCCATGTCACCAAGCAGATAGTTCCTATTTTAGAGGTTTGGGAAGCCTGACAGCCAGTCACATTGCCCTATTTCCTTCCAAATCCAGCCTACAGGAGCAGGAACCTTCACCCCCAGTGACAGCTCCACATCTCTCGCCCTCCCTCCCCTCTCTTCCCTTTTTTGCGGTTGCTATAATGGGTGACAGCTGTGGTCTGTCAATCCTCCTTGACTGTCAGCCGTTGGGGCAGGGCAGGAATTTTTCAAGAAGTCCCTGAGACCCGATCAGCGGATCCCCGGGAGTAATGCTAACTGCACACGTGCCTGAGCTGAAGGAGAGGGGAACGGGCCTTTCACCTGTTGTCCTGCCACACACACACACACACACACACACACACACACACACACACACACACACACACACACACACACACACATGAACCCTGACATCTCCCTCCCAGCTCATAAAACAAAGACACACTCAGACAATGAAGGTCCATCTTTCTGAATAAAGAATAAAATGTCTTCCCGGTGCGGTCGGCGCTCATGTCCCCTTGAAACCACACACTTCCTTACATTCCATAAGTGGTGTATTAATATGGGGATATAAGGAAGCATGTCCTCACAAGGGGCAACAACTGGATTCACCGCTCCTCGCACACACAAAGCACCCTTTCATAGCCACAGATGCAGAGTAGCAGGAACAACCCAGCTTAACAATGGTTAACTGTGACAGAGCTAGCAAGAAGGACACGTGATGGCGGCATCAGACTTGTTAGAAATTTTTAAATTTGGGCAATTGAAGGCAAAATTTCAGGTTTAATTTTTTGTTTTAAAGTGTGGCATTTTCCATCTTTACAAGCAAAAAATAGAACCCTCCAATCCTTAAAGAAAGATATCAATTACATGGCTCGTTTGTCACAATAAGTATCAGAAAATTTATGAAGAATACTGCAGCTCTTTGATGGGTAATGCCAGTGTGATGATGCTGATGTTTAAATAACTCTGGAGGGCGAGGCAAATTCTGACTTCCAGAACACAAAGGTCACTCTTTCCTAAACACAATGCCAAGCCAAGTTGTTTTAATCCCAACAACTGTGTAAAAATCTCCTTTATAAAGCAGAAATTAATGTTAAAATTGTATAAAAATAAAATTGAGTGTTTTACTCACCTTCATTGCTGCCAGGTTTCTTCTTGTGGTTTTCTTGTGGTGGAGTGGAGCTTGAGGCCACACTGAGTTCAGTCGGCATCTTCTACACTGTCTCTCCTTGGTAAATCTAACCACTATTATTTCAACCAGCTACAAACCAAATGGGCCTCAGAAAGACTTGCCCCTTTACTTTGATTAGACTGTGGGAGACACATGTCAAGTCACCAAATTTCCTGATTCTTTCCTGTGTCACACCTCAGCGTCCCCCCCTCACCTGTCAGAGGTGTCAGGCTTTGCCACGGGGTGAGCTGTGTCTATCGTAAAACTTACAGAAAACATTTAACAACTGGTTTGACACCTGATTTTGCTCACATGGTGCTGCAAATCAGAGAAACTAGAAGGACAGAAAGTCTGCAACATCTGAATCTAGGAAACCTTTGTCACATTGATGCCGGTTCATGTCAAATATGAACCTTTTACAGTAACCAAAAAAAGGAAAAGCTCCCTACAGAAAGTGGTTGAAAAGAAGCATTATAACAAAAAAACACAAAAAAGACCTAAAGACCTCAGGCCAACCTTGTCCCTGAAGCTGCCCTCTTTCCACCCAACCCAACTCAAACTATCCCTCAGCTCCCCTCCAACTTCATCCTGCCCCTCTCCTCTCTTCTCCTCAGCTATCCTGCGATCGACCATCCTCCTCCGTATCTGGCCCGGTGGATTGTGCCCACAACAGGCCATGCAGATCGGCCTTTTCTATCCCGCCAGGAGCGCCCCCCTCCAAAGCGGCCTCCCACCTGTTGGTGTCCTTTAGAAGCCCGGGCCTCTCCTGCGCCTCCTGTCCGGCCCAATCAGGGCCCTGACAGGGGGGAGCCAGCCTGTGAAATCACACCTCTCAGCTGTTCACACTGGGCTCGAGACACCCTACACCCCTGCCGTTCCTCTGTTCAGCCCCCCCACCCCACCCTGACTCTCTATTTTACACCGAATGTCAATGGCTCCTTTTTGGAGAAAAAAAAAGAAAGAAACAGGGAGAAAGAACGAGAGGGATACGGAGAAACAAGGAAGCAACTGCACGGTGATGGGCGTGTTTTATTGGGTTTGGGGGAACAGTCAGAACAGCAGTTACAGCCGGCCACGAGTCACAGCTGAAGCCAAGGTTGAGTTTCATCCTGCGCTTCACTTTAGTTTCATTGTATCATTTACAGTAGAGGAAAAAGTGACGTTCACTGTTGTCAAAGTATTTAGTAACCTCTGACAAAAGACATTTTTATGTGATGTCAAGATGTCTTGAGGTGATTGCCTTTGTGAGGAAGCCATAAAATAAATCAGTCTACTTCACCGTCAACCAAATGTGGCAAAATTCTTTGATAAATTGTAATGTAAACCTCTGTTTATGAAGCACATTCAATGATATGTGAGGAGTGTGAATAAGTTATATGGGTCTTCTTGTGGCACCATAAAAACTAAGCAATAAATTCTCCACTGGCCACAAGGTGACCATCTTGCCGCCATGACACTTACAAAACAACACTGAGGCTGAGTCGCACCAACAAAGATTCATTTTCAACCCCAATTAAATCATAATTATGGTCTAATTTTAATCTATGTTGCACCAAACTTTTAAATTAATGCAATATTAAGAAAGATTAATTTTAAACCTCTCTTTACACATCAGTTTAGTCACTAAACCGAGATTAAATTTAATTCTGTTGTACCCAAACTTTCAACTCCAATTTAGTTTGTGATCCAGTATTAACTTTAAAATTAGAGCAGGTTTGACTTTCAAAATGACTGCATTTTTTATATGGATCGAGAAAAATAATTGAACCAACATGAGTAGGCTATCCCTTTTTTTAAGTTTGCTAGCAAACAATATAAATTTTTGCTAACTTTTTAGCCTGCAAATATAACACATTGACCTCTTTCTTTTTTTTAGCTAGGTACTAAACAATATAACTTAAAAAAATCTTTTTTACTTGCTACCTAACAATAACTTTTTGCAAACATACATTGTAATCATACAGAGCATACACTAACACTCATATTTATTCTTCATTTATCTATTTATCTATTATCTATTTAGTTTCAGCAAGCATCTCCATTTTTCCTTTTGGCATTCTTTAGCCTACATTACTAAACTTGGTGTTACCAAACAATTACACTGATTTACAATCAATTTTGAATTGTGCTTCAGAGTCTTGCTTAATTTTAAATCTGGATCATCTCATTTACTCAAACCTAGTTTTGCTAAAATGTGATTAAAACTAATCTGAGGTTAAGCTAATCTTTGTTGGTGCAACATGAGCTGCATTTGTGGGAAAGGAGGTAAATCAAGAAAAAGTTAAGAACGAAAGTTAAAGTTAAGTCAAGAAAAAATATATTTTTTAAAAATCAGCTGAATGAATAAGTTAGCAATTCAAGTGTTCCAGTAATTTCTCATCAGCCATCATCACCCATTATTAATGTAATGTATCATACAGGAATTAAGTGGAGTCAGTTGATCTTTTCACACTAACTTAAAGTAAATAAACAATTTTTATTTGTCCAAGTTAATTAAACTTCTTAAACTTATAAACATGAGTTACCTGAAGTTGAAGTCTTTTGACTTGAAAGATGAGTTTAACAAATGTACTGTACAGAGTTTAATTAAAGTTAGCTTCTAAAGAAACACAATTAGCATATTTGCAGACTTCCCAGCATGCATTGTGTGAAAGTATTAACTCTCCTGTGACCCCCCTTTTTTTGAGGAAAACATATAGGATGAAAACTTGCTGTGTGTCTCTTATACACTCTAATACAAGATAAGTTATGGTTGTTTATTTTTGCAATAATGAAAAGATTTAGAACCACGATGAAGATGAGTATTGAACTCAGTCCCTACACCTTCACTCTAAAACTCTAATAAATTCACTGGGAGCAGTTTCACGTGTTTCTGTGTTGATGCTGAAGCAAAGTAGATCCAACAGGAGCAGCTGAAGTCTGTGCTGTGCTTATTAGTATGAAATGAAAAGCTGACTGATAAAGTTGACAAAATGTGAAAAGAAATCAAATTTGTTTATATTGTTCATCAACTTGTTTTTTCAAATTCAGTTAACTTAGAGTTAAAACAAGCCGTTTTTGTGACAGTGTAATCATATAGAATCTGTAGATCCTTATATGACTGTTTTGAAGCATCTGTGTGACCGCCAATACTGTAGAGGCGAACAGGCTCGAGCTCAGGGGTTCATTTTCCTCTGCTGCAAGCACAAGCCGCTCCACTAAGGTCAACACCTGTGTTCTAAAATCAGCGCTGGGGTTGGGTGTGATAGGAACCCGGGCCTCATTCACAGAAAGCTCGAGCTCAGAGAGGGGGGCTTATATTGAAACCTAATAGTCTCGCTATTTTCGAGGCACTCGCCGTCCACAAATAGCCACCCCATCGCATCTTTGTAGCTCCCGTTTTTCTCTCCACCACAGGATGTTGTCTAAATTCGACAGTTGTTCAATATTTCCCATGGCCCCCGGCCAGGGTGTATCACAAATGCAACATTTCCACTAATGTCAGCTATGTGCCAAGGCCTTGCCAGATATATCTGGGTACTAGGAATATCAGATAACTTTTGTTGTTGAGTGGATTCTTGGTCGCTCACACCGGACACAATGGTTAAGACACAAATCATAATCCTGCTGTTCCTCTTAACGGGACAGCTGATCACTGTCACATACTGGCTCACAAACACTCTCTCATCTAATCATCTGCTTCTCTTTCATCATGTGTCATGCATCATGCAAAAGAGCTCATCTTACTCTCTGATTTTTTTCTCATCTGTCAGCCCCTCGTCTGTTTTATTTATCTGTTTGAGTTCCAATCATCAGTCTGGTGATCATTTATAGATCAATGAATCCCACAAAAAGCTTTTACAAAACATGGTTATTATGTCATGTATGAATGTAATTCAGTGTAAGCTTTGGTTACATTTTCTATAATGTCCATGTCTATGATGCATTATAAACACAGTTATAATGCTTTATACTGTCCTAATAGCAATGTAGAATTATAGTTATAAGCCCTCATGAATATTCATAATGTTTTATGACAATAATCATAATACATTATAAAGCAGTCTATAGTGACTTATGTGGTCAGGTGTCATAATACTTTATAATTGCTGGTCACCCACTGACATTTATGTTTTAATGTATTATAATTATCACAGTTGTAGTACATTATAAACATTTTATAATGTATTGCAATCACTGTTATAATGTATTAAAATGTGACTATAAGAGGTCATTGAGTGCTTTAATTAAAGTAATGACATTTCTGATGTATAGGGACATGTAATACCTTACAAGCTGTTTATAAGACACTATAAGTGATCATTGTTTGCTTTCAGTAAAGTGAAATACATTCATAATCTTTTATAACAATCACAACACAGTATAAAGCATTTTATAATGACTTATGTTTCTTATAATACATTATAAAATGATTATAATGTATTACAACTATGTTTTTTTGGGAGGAAATCGTTCAGTTGTTCATCAAAAAGTTCAAGTGTGACACTGGAGGACTGTTATGACCTGTTAAACCAATGCCTCTGTAATTGTATTATTTCACTTGAAGCACCCAATAGCCACTGAGAGTAACTTATAATCACATTATAATGCATTATAATAGTGATTATGACACATTATAAAATGGTTATTATCTACTACAATTTCCAGTATTATAATACACCATGATCTTTTCTAAAAATGTCAATGAGTGAGTTATAACTATAATCATAATCATACATCGTTTGCAATTATAATTATTTATGAGTGGTTATGATAATTTAATTCCTTTACAAGTTTATTACATAACTTTTTAAAGATTGGTTGCTCTAAGCTTTATAATGACATATGATTGCTATAAAGCATTATGAGTATTTGTGTAAGTTTGTTTATAATGCATTACATGGTATTCATAACAAATTTCCCTCCTTTACGATTTCATCAAGTCATCTGTTAGAAACTTTGGGTGCTTTAAGCTTTTGAGTCAAGTATAATTATACATGGCTATAATTATTTATTATTATAATTATTATAGACATGGGCGTTATAGAGAGTGTGACCTGAGATTTCACTTCTTTACAATTATACAGTACTATAAGCACAGTATATCTCATTATAAACATCATTATAATGCATTATAGACATGGGCATCATGAGAGTGTTACCCGAGATTTAATTACTTTTCAAGTTTTTTGAGTCATTTTTTTTTACTTTGGGTGCTTTAAGCTTTATAATGTATTATGACTATTGTTATAAAGCATTATGAGCATTTGTGAGTACTTATAAGTAAAATTATACATTGCTATAAGCACAGTATAATCATTTATAAGTATGTTTATAATGCATTATATGGTTGTCATAGAAAGTTTCACTCCCTTACAAGTTCACTGAGTCATTTTTTTAAGAACAATTAAGCCAGAATGGGAAGAAGATCGTGCAGGAGCTCAGCCGTTGTGTGCGTGTTATCTACAAATTGGGTCAGTGAGGTTATTTTTAACCCCTGTTCACATACCGGGGCCCCCGTTTGCTAATCACTTTGTTCCCCTCTGTCATACCCATCTGCCCCATTGCCAATGTCCCACTGCTTCTGGGGAGGTCACAGCACACTTCTCTTGGCAGGAGGAAATAATTTCCCTCGGGGCAGCAGCAGGTAGGGAGTTAGGCTGACTAACCCCAGAGCAGTTCCTTCAACAGTGGATAGCATGGGTTTCTATTGGTATAAATAAACCGGCAGCTGACACCAGACCAGGTCCTGCACATGCACAGGATGGGACAACCTTGCAGATTAACCCCGTGTACGACAGAGGAAACCCTCTGCAGGAGGTGGAGGGTTAACTTTACATATAAGGTGAAATCTGACTTAAAGGTCCAGTGTATAAGCTTTAGGGAGATCTACTGGCAAAATATGGCAGAAATTGAAAATAATATTAAGTATTTAGATTTTTGATTGATTTTCATGAGTGTATAATTACCTGAAAATAAAAATAATTGTGTGTTTTTTTACCTTAGACTGAGCTGTTTATATCCTTGGAGGCGACCATGTTGCACTGCCATGTTTCTACAGTAGCCCAGAACAGACAAACCAAACGCCAGCCTAAAACACAGCATTAACAATGAATAAAAATGAAAAAAATGTGTGAAAGATACTGTAGATTATCACTCTTCATACAGAAGCCCATCCCTACAATTATGATGAAAAGAAATCATGTAAGTCATAATGAGAAACTTTCTAAAAATAATAACTTAGTATCTCAAAATATAGAGATAGCATCTACAGACAGTATCTATTTATTTTGAGATATTAAGTGATTACATAAGATTCTTGCTTATTATTTTGAGAAAGTTTCTCATTATAATGAGTTACATGATCATCACATTAATGGAAATGGTTGTCCACATCATAGAAACTAAAGCAAAGAGCAAAAATATGCAGCATGTAAAGGAAAAACATGAGAAAGTAAGGCCTAAAAACATAAACAATGCTTCAATGAGAAGCCAACATGTGAAAATGAACTTCTTGATCCTGACAAAGATTCGACACAGCGCCATGTTGCTGACTCATGACGTGGTCTGACATTAATGCCACTCTCTGTCCTTCCCTGGGCACACCAGTTGCCAGGGCTGAGGTTGACACAGCTGTTGCAGGGAGCCCGGTCCCGTGTGGTGGAGCAGTGGAGCAGAAAGGTCAAAGGTCAGCAGCATTTAGGCTAAAAGAGAGAACAGGTGATGGAGAGGTGAAGGCAACTCACTCCCATGATTCATAGAGGGGGCGAGAGGATTTAGACGGATGCTTTGAGGTCATTAGATTTGAGAATGAAGGACTGCAAAAACTACTTATTGTAATGATGCCAGTACAGGTCTTATATTTAAGAAGCTTTATTTTGTTGTTTAGCCACAATCTAAAATATAATTTCACCTAAAAACAACATGAAAATTGATTAAAACCCCAAAAAGATATAGTTGAATAAGTTGTTATTTTGACCACTTTGGTCAAATCAGCGTATTAATGACGAGTCACCCTTGATTTCATACAGAGTTCTTGAAAAGCGGCACCCTAATTAGGCTTTGGTCTGTCACTGAAGCCCCAAAAGGTGTCATGACAGGAAACACGTCCCTGACTTTTCTCACCAATCAAACAATTAGGACATAAAAGGGTCCTGGGTGTTACGCCGGGGCGTGTGTCCCCCTCTTTAAATGGCCCTGTTGTAATGTTCAGGCGGCCTCTGAGTGACCTGGTGACAGGTGAGCTGCAATGTGGGGGATCAAAGTACACCAGAGTAAACATGTCAAACCACAGTTTGTATTATTTTTTCTCAAATTAGGTAAAAAACTGTTTTAAATGTGTTGCTCAGTCCAGCATGAGCCGATGTTGTTTTTTCCCACTTTAGTTTTATATTGTATTCATTTGTGAAGAAGTAAAACAAACAAATAAAAAAAAACCAATAATATTAAATTATACGACTACAAAGAGAGGGGTAATATGGTGCATTATTTGTTTATTAAAGCCTTTATACAATCATTTACATTATTGTCAATACAATCATACAGTGTCAGTGTGCTTTTTTCCAAACTTAACTTTCACATTTTCTGTTAAACAAATCTTCTTCACTCTAAGAAAATAAGTCTTTCTTTCCATCACAAATATTTCTGGTACTTTATCTATCTATCTGTCTGTATGTCTTGTCTTGTCTCGGTCAGTTTCAAGCCAGTTAGCCATCCTGCTAGCTGTTGACCAAGTAATTTATTCCTTCTGTACCGCTATAGTTATATTGCCCAAGTATAAAATGGAGCACTTCTTGGAGATAACATTATCCCAATATCCCCATTCAGCATATAATTCACTCTTTCCCAAAATGACTCTAGAAGTGAGCATGATTTGCATCTGTATGTCCACATGGTCTCAGCAGACTGGATTTCTCAAGTGTCATAATGAATCCAGTTTATTTATGAAGCCCAATAACATTCTCACAGGGCTTCAGAGGTGCACAAACAAGGGTAACGGCTTAAATTTACAATTTTAATATTGTGTTAATGTATTGGTATTCAGCATAGTATTTAAAACACTCCTGGTTTGTTCATTAATGTTTTGCATCACAGTGGAAATTGAATTCTTTTAGGATGGACCATATGTAACTCATGGTATAGACAAACCTCTTTATCATTTTACTTGTATATTAATGTTGTACTGGTCTGTGATTTGAGATATAGTAGATGACTTACTAGAGATCTCAATATGTCAACATTGTCAATATGTCATTATCTGCTACATAGTCCTGGAATCAGGTCGTTCCTGATTAATTCCTCGCTTGTTCTTGAGTTTTGTCAGATGTTTACTTTATGTAAAGGTGCTGATTTCCTTAATAGAACTCCAGACCTTACAGTAGTAGTTTGTCTGGCATCACAATGAAAATATTCTCCCTGCTATGTTGAACATATCTTCACATGATCCTTTTTGTGGCTCCTGGTGGATGAATGAATGAATGTAAAGAGCCTATGGACGCCTAGAGAGCCTGTGGGGGTCGTCAGTCAGCTGCCCGACTCCCCACCAAAAGGGAACGACAACTGCAGGAGAGGCAGCAGCAGCAGCAGCAGTCAGCAGCAGCAGTAACTCTGGGATGAAACAGAGATGTGGGGGTTTATGGTGTGCAGAGAGCGCGGGGACCAGCTGAATCAGCCACCCAGCTGAGGATGGTTAAAGCAGGAGTCAGCAGTGATCAACAGTGGTCTCTGTTCTGTCTAACTTTGTCTGTCGTCCATCCTGAAACCTGTTCATCCTGTTAAAACAATACATCATCTACACAGTCTTTTTGAGCTCCCAAATGTTCACAAATTGTTTGCTCCCTTATCCTGAATCTGCACAGAGATACTTAATCTTTGGAAGAGAGCGAAGGCATCAAAGAAGAGTATTAATTCTAAGTTTCTTCACATGTTTTCCTTCAGAAAATGTTTAGTCTGTGTTGAAATATTGGAGCCACATGTGTCTTGAAGACAGAAAGCTCCTTCAGCTTTTTAAGAATAAAGGAGGTATTTTTGCTCTCTGTGCTCCAAAATTTCCACATAACATGGAAAAACCATGACTCAGATTAATTTGATTTCATCCTGGTGCATTATTAAATATTGTGAAAATACTTACATCTGGTTCGCTGATTTTCTACGTAATGTTGATGGCTCTGGTTTTCACACTGGGGCAGTTTTATCAGGATGATGAGTGACAACCAGCTTTTGGATCTCATATTTAAGATTTTATTGAATAAAGATAATGACTTCATGGTATGTGAGTACAAGCAACAATAATGTCAGTAACTTTACAGTAGGATTTTCATAGACCTCATCATGAACATTTTTCATTGGAACTACTTCCTACCGAAATAACAATGCCCATAAAAACATGTGTTTTGTGGAAGTAAAAGGGACCAACTTTCTGGAGATCAATACCGTCGATACCACAAACAAAACTCACCTCCGGTGATTTGCAGTGGAAGTAGAAATCTTTGTTTTGGTTTTATTTGCCTGCCTGTGTTTTAAGATATCTGTCACTATCTGCATAGATAAATGACAACACAAGTGTGTGACAAAATATGCTCGTTATGGTCATCATATTTGACAGTGTTCCTTTAGTTACATCAAAAAAATCTCATTTTCTGATACGTCTCTACCATTTGACCTGTAATAACGACTTAAATGCCATAAAAGAAAGAATGATAACATTCTTGGATAGGGTAGGTTAAGATGCTGACAAGATCCCAACATCTCTGCCCTCTACTTTATCCTGTTTGACTAAAAAACATTTAATACAAATACAAAGATAAAACATCTCCTGAACTACACACACAGTGACAGGTTGTTACTTGCTCTATTTAGTTCTAAATACTCTGTGTTGACGAGTCAGAATCTAAGAAGACACATGATATAATATATCCCAGATTAAATCCTGTGATTCAATGTTTTTTTTTGTTTTAATCTCCATCCCACATGTCCTGCATCAACTCTGTGGGTTCAGAGAAGACAAAGGGCTTCTGTGTGAGACAGTCAGTGAGTAACTGCTTTCATAATCTTCACCAGCACCATTTGTTCACCTCTGTGAATCATGTACATCAGCACTGACATGACAGCTACATCATGAGGTACAACATCCCATCATGTTTATACCACGTTTCTCTTCCCTTGTAGTTCACCCCGTCCATCAAATTATACAAGATCATAAATAATAGTCATTGGTGGAAAGTAGCCAAGTACATTTACCCAAGAACTGAACTTAACTCAGCACAATCCTGAGGTACTTGTTCTTAGTGTGAATATTTTCATTTTATGCTACTTGATATTCAGAGAGATATGTTACACTTACCCCACTACTTTTATCTGAGTAGTTACTACTTATATTTTAGATTTGAATTTTACTTAAAAACCTCATAAAATACAACACACTTTAGAATAAATGACTGGCTCCAAACCTTTTGTTTTGTGTTTGTGAGCACTTAATAAAAACCATGTCTAACTAGAGCTACTCTTACAGATGTGTATGAGTTGTCAGAAGTTTCACCAACTTCTCATATTACTTTTGAAATAATTGTTCAGCAGAACTTTGTTTTTACTTGTTTCCTCCCCCATTAATCATGTCATGACCCCTCAGGTTTAATGTGGCCCTTTGGAGGGACCCAACCCTTAGATTGAGCACCATCAGACTAAACTACTAAATATAAAGTCATTAAAACTAACCACTGACCAATGACGAAAGTAAAATGCTACTTAAAAATTGATGCATCAGTATTAATATGTATATTATTACATTAATGTCACAAAGATATATTTTCTACATAAGAATGCTTTTACTTTAAATATTTTAAGTAAATTTAACTATTAATACTTTCAATAGGATTTACTTAAAAGGATATTTTTACATTGTGGTCTGGATACTTTTATAAAGGTAAATTGGATCCCCCCCACTGATAATAACTGTATAATAATAATAAATAATAATAATAATAATACAAGACTTGAGGCAAGGTTTGTACATACTGTAGGTACAGAGGTTTTTATGTTATATCCTAAAACATTCACTACATTGAACCCCTCACCCACCCAACACCTCCTCTCGTCCTCTCCATCCCCCTCATGGGTGGTAACAGCTGTGGTGTCACCCCAAGTCACATGACATGGGCAGGTGGGAGAAACCTATGTGGGACATCCATCCCCCCTTTCTTCGCTCCTATTCTCTCTCTGTGAATGTCAGACCCTACACACACACACACACACACACACACACACACACACACACACACACACCTCCTCTTTTGAAGGGTGTGGTCATTTTGCATTGCAGGAATGTGCTCCGTGTTTGTAACTCATACTGTATGTCTGATCTCCCACATTGATGAAATTCCACAGACAGAAATCTCCCTCGCTGCAGTCCAGTCCCTGCTTGTAGCTATCACATCAGCTGCTACAGCATCTATACATTAATAATTCACCTATGATATATTCTAAAGATGTGAACTGTCATCTAGATGAGACACACTGTTTGCTTCATAAGGCTACAGCTCTGGGGAATTTTACTTTAGAATCAACGAGAATACTTGGGGACACTGAATTTAATTCCAATGTATTTAATGTTCAAAGAGGATATACTTGTAAGAAAAAAGATCAATTAACTTTTTAAAGATTCATAGTTCATGAAATGAGACACATCAAAGTAAAAACCGATGTGATGTCACATAAAAAGAATGCTGTTTTATTTGATGAAAGGGGAAGAGGAAGTTTAATTAGATGCAGTGTTACTGATACTTACAACACCACTGTGGTTCTGCTGTTTAAGAAAGAGTTTTCATTTAAAATATATATGGCTGTGAGTTGTCAAAGCCTTTATGAGATCTCTGTCCTAAAGCTACCATAAACTCTAAAATGACTTTGGAACAAACGCATGTTGCATCTTCTTTATGATATAATAAAAAGGGTTTTGACATATAATAAAGGAATTTCTGCTTTTTTTAATTAAAAATTTTCTTGTGTAACCCGTGACATTGCAGCAGGTTAGTGCAACTTGAAAGCACTTTAATGGAGGGAATCTACTTTGCTGCAGTGCAGTAGTGAGTTGCTTATGGTGTTGCTTTGTAATTTTGCCTAGGGGATTAATAAAGTATGCTCTCTTCTTCTTCTTCTTCTTCTTCTTCTTCTTCTTCCTCTTCCTCTTCTTCCAGTGACCAGAAACAGAATTTAATCATCTTTTTATTTCCACTGTAAAGAGTCTGTCCAAAAGCAGTGGCTCTAAAATAGGGATCCGTGGCCAGAACCCTCTGTCGCAAACGGCATCATTATAGCCTGATTTTTTTTTTCATGATTAGATTTAGTAATCATCACTTATTCATCCAAACTATTTCCTTTCCTTAATGTGTGTGTATGTACGGTATGGGTATTCTGTGTTGAAATGTTGCAATAATTTTTAAAACATGTCTAATATCTCTCTAATACATTTCTCTTGAAAATGAGAAACTTTGTAAAGATTTTGAGCTGGACCAAACCTTTACTGATCTAGTTTATGATATATAAGATAAGTATGTGAGCCAACAGAATATCTGATTCAATAACTATAAATACAAAGTTATGTGCACAACATAAACAGATAATCACAGAAGCTCAAATTAAAATCACTCTATGACTGGCTGTCACATTGTCAAGTCTTCTAATAATGTGTCTCAGACTTTAAGAGGCATGTTTTAACTTTGACAAATACTATTTTACACATAATAACTGAGCTGTGAAATACAACAGTGTGCTATAAATTTGTGAGTTTTTATTTGGAGTCTCTCTCGCAGTGGGAACACGATGTGCTGGTTTTTGTTTCCGGGGACAGTATTTACGAGCGGACAGACCGGTGCGGATAGTCATTCAGCGAATATTCGCATAAAGTCACGTTAATATTGCAGTATGTGGTTACATAAACCAAATTAAAATTACCTGTATTTACAGATAGGCACTGCTGATTTGATATTAAAATAACGAATTTACATTAGCGACAATATGGCGGCGTCTCGCGCTGTTCTTCCCTCTTCAAACTGACCAGTGATTTCGAAACTAATCACAACAGAGGTTTGTACATGTATCTGTAACTATGAATGATGTATGAACTATTCGTGACTTTATACATTTTTCCGCTATTTTTTTTTAACGCCAAATGTATTTGTGATTATTTAAGGCTTCGTGATAAACAATGCGCTAAATCTCTGTGTATCATGAGTTATCTAGCTAACATTACTGTTGATTACTGTGTATGATGAGTCTATATGATTTGTATGTTTTCTGTAGAAGATGTTACTGACAGCTGGTCGTCTGTCCAAAGTGCTGCAGCTCACCCTGGCGGTCATCAAACCAGATGCTGTAGCTCACCCCGTCATGTTAGAGGTGAACACACACACACACACACACACACACACACACACACACACACACACCACATCACTGTTACTGTCTGCTAGTGTTAGCATAAATGCATTCATATATATTACTTTGCCAGTTCCAATAATATAATAGGCTTTACTTTAAAGTGCTGTTACTGTTATGTCATTATCATTAAGCAGAAGAAAAATGACCTTTTGTATCAGAATATTGGTTCTAACTAAGTATCATCCCTCTGGCAGGTCTAATAATACTTTAATGCTTACCCTTTTCTTCTAGCTTTTTGAAAGAAATCCACACTCATGTAGATGTGGTTTTGATCCAAACATATTTAGACGTAGTTTAATGATTATCATTACCTACAGAATGGCACAACAAGGTAGAAACAACATTTTTCTTTCTCGCAGGCTCTTCACCAGAGAATCCTGGACAACAACTTTGTGATTGTCAGATGCAAAGATCTTGTGTGGAGGAGACAAGACTCCGAGAGGTTTTACGCTGAACATTCAGGTGTGGACACAACTGATCTGTACTGATCAGATTTATTTATATGAACCAAGTCCTACTGCAGTTCTACTCTACTGCAGATCTACTCTAGTGACTCTATCGGACCAAACAAATGAGTCAGCAGCCCGTTTTAGCAGGTTAAAACAAGTGAGTCATTCCTTACTGTTCGAGAAAATCACACTCTGAGAAACAGAATTTTGTTGGAAGTAGAATAATTAAAAATAATTTATCTCTTCAACCAATTTACTGCATATAATTTAAATGTTGTTTCTATTATTATTATTCTAGTATTGAAGAGCGAACTACATCTAAATCTCGCTATAAAACCCTGTTGTGTAATGATAAATGAATCTGTCTTGTATCTTATTATAATGTTGATGTTTCTTCATGTGTCAGTGCAGACAGTGAAGAATAAAGTTTAAGTTTATAGTTTAGAATTGTACTGATATAAGTATTAAATTGTTAAAGTTTAACTAAGCTTTTTGTTTTACTTCGTAGAGCGATTCTTCTACCAAAGACTTGTTGAATTCATGTCAAGGTAAGCCTCCACTCTGACAAATGTTTTCTGTCTATATAGAATAAAGGAAAATTTCCACACCTCATAATCCACCTGGCTGACACAGAAAACACCTCAGCTGGTGTTGCTCCTGTTTCATGCTCACCAATAAATCATTTTCTGAAACGTCACAGCAGGAGTTTCAATTATCAGCAGACTGCCATGTTTAGCACAGAACCCCTGGAGTAGTTGTCCCCATGTAGCCTGCTCACAATAGCTCCACCTGCCCCCATTGGATAGTTAAAGGTCATTGCATTCACATCGTCATTTCTGTCTCCTTGCAACAGTGACTCTGTGGTTGCTACAGCAACCTTTCTCCGGATGCTGTCAGGGTTTGAAAAGCATCCAATGTTTAAAGGGCTGTTCCATTATTTTTTGTTTTATTGAGGTGTTTATATCATTCTGGTGCTTCCCAGTAGTGTTCCTCATTAATTCAAATCCAAACATTATAATATTATAGTCAAAGTATGTACGTTTACTGTCAAAATGCTCTTCTCTCCCTTCTGAAAACATTTTCCTTAACCAAAATGAAAGAAATTTCTTAAGTTTACAGCATAAAACGCATTCATTCTAATTGGGGCCATTTTTGACCCCACTTATGGAAGAGTGTAGGTATTGGTAGGTCATGCATCTAAGGGTTAAGTGACCTGGTGAAGGTTTCTGCATGATGACACTGTTATATATAAACACACTGGGTTGAGAAGGAGGAGTCACTGTATTTGCTAAAGGCTGAGCAGAGTCTCCACTTGAAAAACCTGGAAAATAATGCTGATTGAGTTTCTATTTAAAATGAAATGTCTCTAGTAGCCACACAGAGCAGAATATGTTTGAATGGTTACATTATCAAATTCTTTCCCCCAGTGGTCCGATGCGAGCGTATATTTTAGCCAGAGAGGACGCCATACGTCACTGGAGAGAACTGATGGGGCCGACCAAAGTGTTCAGAGCCAGATACACCTCACCTGCTTCCATCAGGGCCCAGTTTGGACTCACAGACACACGAAACACGACTCATGGCTCAGGTAAGAAGCATGTTTAGTGTCCTGTATTTATGTATGTCGGTTTGAAACATGTCCTACATCCATGTATTTATTATCACATGGGCTGTCAATTTTAGCAGGTTTTGCTTTGACAAACAATCACTCATTGTAATTATGGGGCAAAAACACAAATAGTGATAAACTATTTATGTTCACCGACAAGTGAGTAAATGTTTAAAATTGTCATATTTGTAATCTCCCTTGTCTCCAGATTCTGTTGAGTCGGCACAAAGAGAAATAAGTTTCTTCTTCCCAGACTTCTGTGCCAAGGAGTGGATGGAGAAGGAGGAGCCATCGTTCAGATCAGGACAAATACATTACGACCATCAGAAACAGATCCACACACTGTCTACACAAAGCTGACCTGTTGAACTGCTGTTACTGTCACTGATCCCAAAGGACCACTTAGATCAGAAACTCTGCAGCTGCTTGACTGTTCACACAAAACGCATGCTGCCAGAGAAGATGCTATAATGCTACGTGATATATACGATGTATGCTATATGATGATCCCAGAAAAGTGTGTGTTTTGTTTTTTATGTCCTCACGGTGCCAACATGTTTGCTATCCCATGTTTTTGTCATTAAAACTGATTTTCCTTGAACTTGTCCAACATATGCAGCATTTATGAAGTAATTTAAAACATGTTTTTTTATTTATTGTCATAAGAAAACACGGATGACTAGATAAGAAAATTTAACACTGTATTGTACAAAATGACACAATGTAGTAAGACAGTTGTTGTTTACATTGTCATCATTTACTCCTGTCCAGGCTTCACTGTAAATAGTGCAATCAACACAATCAATGTCAGTTTCCTGAGCCATACGGATTGTAGCACAGCAGCAACCTCACGTTGTGTATCAATTTCAAATAACAAAACTAGAGTATATTTATAATTTGTGAATATTTAATGATTCGAAATAATACTGCAAGAGCTTTACACATATATTTATCCTTAAAATTGGATTGAAATGCTTTTTAGATTCTCGCTCACTTGAGAAAAATGCCAATGATTTTGAAACAGGTTGTATATACTGTGAATTCTTCCTTTGTTTTTGGTCTGATACTGTATGCACTGTAAAATGTCATGTTTTGTATTTTTTCTGACGAACTTACAGTTTTACATGTCGATGTCTTCAATGTGTCAAAGTACAGTAACACATTATTGTTAACAGGCACCATAGAAATACATCTTACAGTATTAAATACAACACAGCCAAGTTAAACCTTTTTTTTAAGAAAATGAGGCATGTTTTAATATGACAATCTCAGTCTCACGTCACAGTTGTCTTCATTTTTCTTTGGCTTCTTCCAGTCTCTCCTGCTCTCAAGTGTTTTGTGTGGCTGCCTGTTTGAGGCTCTCCACAGGTTTCATAACCTCGTAGGTGGTGAGCGACTTCTTCACCTTCCCGTTCTTGTCCACCTGGTGGATGCTCTGTGTCACCGTGATGGTCACCTGCTTCGTTGACATCCGATTGTCCTGCCATTTTGTCTGATTAAAAAAGATGATGAAAAATAAAGATAAAATACATATGAACATACAATATGAACTGTTTCTTGAGCACAAATCTGTACAGCTCTTTAATAACATTGAACACCTTTTTAAAACTAATTTACCATATTTAACTGCTTACTCTGTTTATTGTTTTGCACCAAAACACCAAGACAAATTCCTCGTACAGTATGTGTAAACCTATGTGGCAATAAACCTGTGATGAAAAGGGGAATTTGCGCTACATCATAAATATGTAAATATATACAAAATACTCCCAAATCTAGTCCCATCAACAATGGATGAGGGCAGAATTATAAAAAAATAATGAATGATTCTTTAGCTGCTGCAAACTTAAGTGTGAGACAGGTGCCAAAATGTTATTAGGGCTTCAACTACCAATTATTTTCATTATTAATTAGTATGCAGATTATATTCTTGATGGATAGTGGAAAATGCACAGTATAACTACCCACCGATCATGGTGATGTTTTGACCGATCAAGAGTCCAAAACCCAAATATGTTTAGTTAATTATCATATATGACAAAGAAAATCATCAAAATCCTCACATTTGAGAAGCTGGAGCCAGCAAATATTTGTCAATTTGCTTTAAAAAATGAATAAATGAAGATTATTCAATTATCAAAATAGTTAACACTTAAATTTTCTGATGGCCGACTAATCAATTATTTGACTAAATGTTTCAGCTCTAAATGAAAACAATGACTAAATATGATGGTTTGATTCTCCAGTTGGTCTTCCACAAATGCTTACTTTTACCCAAGAAAAAAAAAGAAAAGAAAAGAAAAGAAAAGGTGGTCTGATAATTATAATTGGACTTGGGAGTATTTAAAAATATCCGGGGGAGACTCTTACAATCTCTTCAGTGTGTAGGACACTCCTGCGCTGCACTGTGGTGCCAGACGACGGTAACACCGCCTCCTTGGGTGGAGAGCCCAGTATTGCAGGAGGGCTGCTGGGCTTCACGTCGTTCAGACTGGCCTCAGACACGGCTGAACAGACCTTCAGGTAAGCCTGAGCGGGAAGAGGGAGGCCGTCCTCAAAGAAATCTGGAACTGGAATGAAACAAAATGTCAGCACCTAATGGGCTCTTACAACGAATCTCAAAACAAGAAATCTGAAAGCTTTCTTTACAGTGGATGTGGGGGTGAATCATGTACTTCCCGTTTGTAATGGGTGAGTATGAATGCAGGTTGTCTTCTTGCTGAATGTGACCTGCTGACACTTTAACAAATCAAAGCCCCTGATACTGTGAGGAGGCTCCTCACTAAACATCATGTTTACTCACTAAAATACTCACAGAACCATCCCGAATGGATCAAACATGTAGTCTCTGTCTCAGTACACACGCCTGTATTCTGTAACATATGTAACAGTGCAGTATGTCTTAAGACTGCAAGAAAAAGAACATTCAAGAGGTCAAAGGAGCAATGCAATAAATTAAATGTATAAAACATATTATATGTTAAGCCCCTCCCCCAAAACCCACAAGGTTGAACGATAGCAGAAGGAGTCAGTTGCTCTATGAAACCGTATGCTTTGTCAGGCTCACTCTCCCTCTTGCCGTGACTCATCACGGTTACTCTCTGCTGTCTGTCATCATGCCTTTTTAACACACATAATGAGCTGGGGATGTCTTCATACACATGTTTTGTACTGTTATTGGAGTTTATGGAAATGTATCATAGCTTGCAGGATTTTCTGCAAGATTTTC
>JAJHUR010004440.1:8593-20242 GCA_027495735.1 Lutjanus campechanus | reverse complement strand
AATAATAATAATAATAATAATAATAATAATATAGAAAATATAATATAAATAGCTGTTCATGCTTTTTTAGTTTTTTTGCAAGGCAAACATGATATAATCTGACTACAGTGGACAGAGTTGCATCTTAACAATACAATAGATCAGGTGTTTGCTTTTGGTCCATGGTCCACCACTAAGTTAAATTTTTGTCCATCCCTGGTTTAAACTGTAAGTCCTTGATGTTGAGGTGGGATATGCAACTGTGGGACATCAGCAGAAGTGGGACATTTAAGAACTGCCAATAAAGATTTTCTTATCTGGAAATCTTGTCCCAACACTACCTGTTGTTAACCCTTTTATTTTTGTATCATTATCATGGGTGCCGTCATGTGGACGTGGTTTAAATTCAAAGAGACGAAGGCTTTGGGTAAACATAGGCCATGAATTGACCACTTACTGTAAACATCGTATTTTAATAAAGCCAGGTTGTCACTGATCACACTTCAAAGCAAGAATCCACGACATAATCTTTGTTTTTCTTGATAAGTGTATTTTTAGCACTGTGCCATGTTTGCTTAAGCTGTTAGCAAAACTGGTGCTGTGCTGTCGAGTTAAACAGGAATCTTTTCTAAGCACATTTTATGCAGAATTCCTGCAAGATTATACATTTTTATTCAATATTGGACATGAACGATGATTCATCTGAGATAACAGAGAAGTGAGATCTTATTGAGAGTGACTGAAGGGAGATGACTGAGAAATTACAATCTAAAGAGGGAACAAGATATAAGACCTATACCAAGCCATCAACTAAGGTATGTCCATCCATCCACTATAGAAAAAACCTTTACATAGTACTGGTTGTCCTCTCGCAGACCACGGGTGGGAATGGGAAGGTGGAGCCGTGCACAAAATGAAGAATACATACTCGTGTGCCCACTCACACAGGAAATGTGTGAGAAATATGGACGTGACTCTGCTGAGTTCACTCTCTGTGTTTACAGATGAAAGAGTTTTAGTTACACGCTTGTCTTGCAACGTTGAATCACCACCAACTTTTTCAAGACTTAATGATGTTTTTTTTGTGTGTAACTAACTAACTTGAGTTGTCAGAGCAAAAGACGTCAAATTCTAAATCATTATTTATTTTCAGAGGTGGCAACAGTACTCACACATTTAATTGAGTAAAAGTATAGATACTTGTATACAGGCTCTGAAAAAGACATTTTTACCGGCTGTTTCTGTGCGAAGCTAATTGAACATCACCTTTACTCCACAGAGTCTCCTCTTTGTTTCATCTTGTTCTATTCTGACATTTTTGTCTTGTTACAACATTTTTGTCTCCTTTTCCATCATTTTGTCTTGTTACATGATTTACATTGTTTCATCTTAATACGTTGTTTTTGACTTGTTGCATCTTTTACGTAGTTTTTGTAGATTTGTCAGAGTTGTGTCTGTCGTGCATGATATGCACGGATACATCAAGGGATCCATTTAGGTTGAAATCAGTCTTGATGTTGGAAAGGCGGTGCACAATTATGCAAAAGCAAAATAATCAATAATTCCACTCCAATGGATTAAAACTAAAGTAACAAGCCTCTTTTGAAAATGTCAGGAGTAGAAACTACAGATATTATTCAAAGTAGATAAGATTAAAAGTAAAAAAGTTGTCAGAAATATAAATACTTGTTCATTCCGACCTCTGTTTATTTTAATTTATGTATATATTTATGGATTGTATTGCAGAATATTTTCTAAGCTTTATCCAGTTTTCAGGGTTTTACATAAAAACACCTGTTTTGTATATTTTATTGGCAGACAGGCTGTCAAGTTTTCCCACTAAACCTTAAAAATATGAATATGGCAACAAAATAAGGACTTTTCTTTTAAACAATGATCAAGTCCCTTTAAAATTTATCATGAGTATGTTAAGAAGGGTTGTACCATTTCACAAAAACATGATTGGTACATATTTCTGACAGTGATACCTCAGTGCATTTGCCATGAAGGACCAATTTTCTTCAATCCATCCGAAAAAACAAGAGGTAAAAACCCATCAGTATTATAAGATGGCTGATACCTCAGATATGTTCATGTCTGTAACTCTCGTATCATCAATCTCATCAAAGCACATGGTGGACTAGTTTTCTCTCTACTGTAGATGGCACTGTTAACCTTGACTTGCACTTGGTTGGGGCTTCAGTGTTGAGGAAGTAGAGTGAAACAGTCGACGTCTGCTCCTTATTACCGCTTTGAGCCCCGGGGAGAAATTAATTAAAGTGGGGAATAATAATAATAATAATAATAACAAAGATTATCTTTGTCATCACAGTTATGCTAACAGCAGTAATGGAGTTTTGAGGGGAGCCAGCGGCCGAAATAAATACCCTCCAGCTTTTATCTTACAGAAAACTGTAGGTGCAGGCCTGTTTTCTTTTTTCTTCCTGTGTTTTTCAGAGAAGTGGAGAGTCGGTGGTGGTGGGTGGGGGGAGTTTTGCACGGGGGAGGTTCGGGGTTAGGGCCGGAGTGAAAAGCAAGTGTGTTATTGTAACAGAGCTTATAAAGGGAGTCAAGAGGAGGGCAGTGTGCCGATCGCACGCTAGGCTGCATGATTCACAGAAGAGGCCTGAACACGAACCCTCTAGACCCCCCACTTCCCCTCCCATGCTTCTGAAATCCCCACCGTCAGCTTGCATTATGAGACTAATACCAAAGTGATGGCGAATCACCTCACGTCACCTCTCGTGTGGGCGACTCCATCCATCTGGGGTTAATTGGCACCCTATAACCTGTGGACAACGTCAAAACAGACAAAAATTATCTCAATTTATACTGTTGTTTTCTACTCTGAGGGAGTAGACAAAACATCAGCGTGACCACTGAACTTCACCTGTGACAGAAACAAAAACAGCTGGAAGAAAATCAATTTTCTCACACTGTAGTGGCATTTTAAAACATTTGTTGCATATAATAAGGTGAAAAACTGGTGATAATCCAGTCGTTTTAACTAAAATGGTATTTAGTTTTAGTCAGATTTTAGTCATCTTAACTGTTTTAGTTTCAGTCAATTAAAGGTGCAGTAGATTCAGCTGACTAAAGTCGAACGGGTTTAGTTAAAGTGTAGTGCATTATTTAAGTGTTTTTATAGAATTTCCAAACTCATTATACTGTATACTCCTGAGGGAAACGTCAAAAAATAACCTGTTATTTACATCAAGGTTAAGTATACTACATTTCCCCTCCTTTACCATCATCATATGTCTAACATTAAGGAGATTATACCCAGGCAAGTTATTTCTTTCAAAATTTATTGAAGTATTTAACCAAGTACAGTATATAAAAGTAATTACTTTCTAAGGAAAAGTAAATAACTGTTAAATGTCTGTTTTAGCTTTATTATTTTAGAGGCAACTGTCAAATTTTTATCTATTATTGTACCCATTATCACTGATAGGAGTTATTAATCCTCCCGACCACTAGAGGGCAGCATCAACTGACGTTCCTATGTGTAAGCTACACTTTTATTGCCAATGGTTTAGACAGTAGCATTTAGCAGAAGAAGAACACAGAGTGCTGGATATAGAGTGCTGCAGGAATGAGTAAAGCATATTAGCAATTCCAGTTCCCACGTCTCATCATCAGTGGACATAAAATACGTGAATGTTGAAGCTTTTACAAGTCTATAAAAGGTGGTTGCTAACAAGTGGCTAAATGAGACTACAGAGGTTGTCACAGACATTAAAGGTCATCATGCCAAAATTAGTCACTTAATGGTTGTGAGATTAAGTTATGCTGCCATGGTGTTGTTGATTTATAGCTTAACATCAGCTTTTTACCTCTGGTGACTGCATTTGCACTTCAAAAATCATAAAAGTGATTCATTGGCATAATTATCTTGCTGAAGTATCATAAACTTTTGTTTGCCACTGCACTAATCCAAAATCCATCCGATGGAAAAATCCCATTGGCTTTTTGTGGAGGGAACCAAAGTGATGCTAACTTCTGGGTTGGCCTACAAAAATACGTCATTCCTGCGGCGCTCACTAGTATTATGTTTGTATGCACCAACATGCCACAACAAATTCCTTGTAGGTGAAAAACTACTTGGCAATAAAACTGTTTCTGATTCTGATTTTGATTCTCTATACATGTTAATCAAGCATTTCTACAGCAGAAAATTAAATATATATGTGTACATATACATATAAATGTATGATTAACCGTTTCTATTACAGTATGATGAAAAACAAGCTCACATTGCCTGAACTGCCTCGCGCCATCATAGGTTGGGTGTTGTGAGATCATAGATTGGGGAATAGTCTATGTTTGCGTGCTAGCTTACTTCTTGGGCAGATCAGCAGGCCTATCCAATCACATGCATCTAATTGGATTGGATCTCCCCCCAAAAACATTTTTATCTGATTTTTATTTGTGGAAAACTGTGTCAACAGATTATTTAGTGATCATCTTGTTTTCATCAATCAAAAATGTCATAGATGAAAACTATGATAAAAAATTATTAGTCAACGTGTAAAATTCTGCATTCAGCATTATGAACCCCTTTCATGACCCCTTTGTCAATTTTTAAAATGTGTGATAGTTTATCTTAATTCAAGGTTTTAACTCCTGAAAGGCTGACATGAGGGAAATGTGAGATTTCACATGACAGCGATTATATATGTCTCCCTCCTGAAAGTTGTCTGCAAATATCAATGCATGCATGCAACATCCGTTTCTTAGAAACGTCCTGCAGCAGCCACCCTGTTACATTATGTGAACTGATGAACCCTGGAGACAAAGGGGACCCAGCCCCGTCTCGTGACCGGCACTCGAACCTCTTTTCATGTTGCCTGTAAAAAAAAGGGGGGGGATGACTGACCTCATGTGCTGCTGGGATATTACTTTACATCTTCATCAGGCCGCGCCCTCACTGTCGGCTCGTGAGTGATTCGAGCCTGTCGAACACGTCACTGCATTACTTCCTGTGCGTGGTGCAATAGCTGGTCGCCACAGCCTAATGGAAGACAGGTGTTGAGAGAGAAAAGGGAGAGACTGGGAAATTAAAGATGACTAAAAGGATGGTAGAAAGATTTTTAAAGCTTTATCCAAAATCAGAATAATCTATTGACTGTTAAGGGTCGGAAGATTGAAATGATATTGGTTTCTGCTGCTCATCAATAGTTAATTCAATCAAATTGTAATGCAAGCTAGCAAATTTGCCCAAGATATGAATTCCTGATAATTGTGAAAGATAAATGTTCTTTGTCCTCTTCACTTCTCCACAATCCAATTAGGATTCGGTGCCTAGAAAATCAGATGACTGTATGCTCTGGAGCAAGATAAAGTTAGCTTAGCTGCTCATTAGCTATTTCCTTGAGCCCTCTTGTAATATTGTCTTACCAAAGTTAGCTTTGGTCTGAATTACTAATCAAGTGCACACATCCGGTGTTTGATGAAATTTTTACCTATTCCCAAAGCATTTCCTCTTCCCGCAAAAATTCATTAGTTTCAGCGAGAAAAGGAAAACGGGGGAGGCGTGCACATATTGAGTCGAGTTACTTTGTCTCATTTTTTTTTTCACTCCTGCTCATTCCTTCCATCTGATAACATCCTCTGTTCTTTTTTTTTTCCTCCTGAAGTTTCTTGTCCTCTTTGTAGTCCCCTCATGTCTTTGTTCACATCACTCAAGCTCAGGGTGCAGGGGTCTCTGGTGAAAATCACTGTGTTGTCTGTTCTGGGGAGACCCTTTCTGTTTTGACTGGAAATGGACCCCCATGTGGGAATAAGGTGGGAAGAACATTATAGGCCGACATCCACTGCAAAAAATATCAACAAGTACCAAAAAATAAATTTGAACTCTCCTAACTCATATTAACGATAGCACTGCAGCTATTGAGCATTAGTTCCTTTTTCAAGACATGATAAAAGAGTTTTGCACATATTTGTGGAAAGAACAACTAAGACTTAAAGCTTTGGGACACACGTTATCATTTTCTAACTGACTGGAGTGCATCCACAAGACGTTTTTTTTTGTTCCCCCCTCAACAGTGTTGGTTATTTAAGACATCTGTCACTTTACAACATTCAACATTTGAGAGGATCCATCTTGCTGTTTAAGGACTGGTGTGAAGGATTTAGTGGAGTCTAGTAGTAAGCTTGAAGACTGCGAACACCTCACCTCACCCTCCCCTTCCAAGCTGAGAAACTCCCCAAATATTCTCCAAGTCCTATTTAGAGCCAGTGTTTGGCTTTGTCCGTTCTGTGGCAGAGCAACAGGGACGAAGACCCACGTCCTCTGTAGATATAAACTACTCATTCAAAGGAACTGGAAACGCAATTTTCCTTTTCAGGGGATTATACACAAATGAAAACATATTTATGAATATTTTATTAACTGCAAGTGAGTCGAACATGTTTTTCACTTGCATGTCTCACGCAGCGGAAACGCTTTCATTTATATTCATGCAGCTGTGCACCAGCTCCGTGCGTCTTGTGTTCCAGCTCTGTCGGATGGATATAAATGTGTCCTGCAGCATTTATTTAGGCTTCAAGTCTAAATAAATGCGCCTAAACACAAGGCTGGTGCCCAGTAAAAATACAATGAAAGTGCATTTTATCCCCCTCCATCTAAGATCATTTCACTCTCCTCCAGTTTAATCTCACAGACTCTTCCTTCACTCTACCCAGCAAGGGTAAAGCAAGGTAAGCAAGACACTGGTAAGCAAGACACTTCTTGGACTTCTTTTGCAGTGTTTTCGTTGGAAAACTGTACGTTTACAGCCACTAGACAACTTTACTGCTAAATTTGAATCTATCTGCTCTGATCGCCAACACCTGTCTGCTCTGAACACAGCCACGAGCGCTCTTTTTTCCCTCCTCTCTTTTGCTCATCCACACCTACTATGCGCACGTGCACACACACAGCAGTGCCTATGCATCATGTTGATGGAAAACAGATCAGAAATATTCACTCACATCGAAGGAAAACTGCATATTGCACTGAAGGTTTGGCTGCTCATTTGTTGCTGACACTTTGCAACGCACGGACAGTACGGAGCCTATGCTTCAGTGTGGCGTGAACGCTATCGTCAAGTGAGTGTGATACTGACGTGACGTTTGTGGTCTAGACAAAGGGTTACACTTGGGGAGGCGACATTTTAAGTTTGTTATTTTGAAGTCTAAGTTTATTTGGCAGCTTCCTCTCATTCCTGTGTTTGTTTCGCGTTCTTGAGTATCTGGGAGGGGGTCCTGCTAGCATTAGTTGTCTCTCTGTCTCTGTCTCTCTTTCCTGTATTCAGTTGTGGTGATGGTAAATGATGAAACTGCAGCAACAGGTAGCCCAAATACCTCAGAACTCAGATTTTAAACAATCTTGATTATCGATCAGTTATCATATTACGATGAAGCCTTTTTCTTTTGTGTGCTGGACATTGTTTAGCAAGCTGAGACACAAGAATGAGTTGTAGGAGTTGGGGGCTAATCTCTATTAACAGATGTCTGCATGTAAACGCTGATAAATTTAAAAAAAAACAACTAATAAACAGCTCAATCATTGTCAGATATAGCTAAGGGGCTCCAGTGCATTCTGGCTCTTTTCCTCCACACATGGACTGTTTACCTGCCTGCAAGCAAAGCCCGCTCACACATGGTTGGTCATTATTACTCACACTACAAATGGAAAGCAGAACGCTTCCAATACCAAAATCTTGTCCCTTGTCTGCAGATTCTGCTTTCATATGCAGATATCTGTTTATAGGGATTAGATAGGGAGTAACATAGAGGACTGCTTAAATCCCAGATGGGACTACTAACGCTTAAAAAACGACAGCTTCCCAGCTGGTCAACTGCCTGCGTGGCCGTTGGAATTGACCTGATATAACAGACTGTTTTTACTGCATGCACCCAAATATTCAACCAATAAAAATTAATTAATTTCGAGTCAAAACAAACAAGAAGGACAATCTCTTAACAAAAATAATTTTAGCATGTTAGGAACCACTACAAACAAAAAGTAATTTGCCTTATGTCAAGATCTGCAATGAGTTAAGATCCAAATCTGCTTCATGAAAATTACTGGAACAAGTAAAAAGAGGAAAACTAAACATTTCACACCATGTTTTGCAGGGAAGAAATTATTTAAAATCTCTTCACATTACAACACTAAAAGAGCCATTCAGTGGGATATTTCTTGCAGTGTAGAAACCAGAGAATAGCCTGGTATGTACATAGCAATTACATCTCAGCACCCTGTGCAGAGTACATAGCTGAGGACCACTCAGAAGGGTCACTGCCCAGGGGATCGAGGTTTGCCCATTAAAACATCATCAGACAATGCAGTTTATTTAAAGAGACATACGACTCTCCACTGCTACTGTTTACCTTCCCTCCACTGGAGAGCAAAGATAATACCGTCTGGAAATCAAAGGGAAACTGTAATTTCCAGTGAGTGAAGTCACCACAGGTCAAAAGTTGCGTGTACGGACATAGCTGATTTATTTATTTGCGATGGGGACTGAGAGGATGAGCAGGGAATATTATGTTCATCTTGCTCCTGGGGTTTTAGTCTGCTTCCAAAATGCTTTATGTCTATCCTGGAAAACTGTTTTGGTTTCTGGGGCCTTAGTACAGAAACTTCCTCTCTTAAGTCTTAAGTTAGATAGGAAGAGTCTGACATAGGATTTTTTTCAATTTGGTATTAGGAATCCTATCTTATTTTACTTCATTCTGTCTTATTTCAGGTTATGAAAATCCTAAATATTCGATTCATCGCTTATCAACTTTTATGTCTAATACCTAGCAACCAACTCTACTTTTTTCATTTTGCTGAGCTAAGCAACTTCATAATGTTTTTTCATTCATTGAAAAACACAAAAATGGAGCGAAAACAAGGATGTGTACTGTACTGTAACTTCAAGACAGATGAGCAAAGAGGTTTAGGTAACATCTGTATAGAAATTAAAACATTTTATTTTGGGGAATTTTACATGTTAACTAACGTGGGCTTAGATAACAGACACAGTCTCTGCTGTGTCTGCCATCCAATATGTAAAAGCAGTGGAAGAGAAGCCATACCGATTAAACAAGTTAGCTACACTTAGCTAACACTGCCATTAAGTACTGTTAGCGACCATCACCGTTAGCTACCATTAGTTAGCTAGTTAGTATGTTAGCTACTACTACAAGTGGAAAAGTGAAAGTTAAGACAGTTTAGCAGTTATCCTGAAGTTAGGAGAGTATAAAAAGTTCAAAATATCCAGATTTTGAGAAGAGGTGTTGCTAACATCAGTAGAAATACAAAAATGTGTTTTTTGGGGGGAAATTTACAGCAATGCTAATTTGGAAGATGAAACAAAGATAGTGGGCTAAGACAACAGAAACCATCTCCGCTGTATCCAGCATCAAGCAATAAAAGAGCAGCCATACAGATTAAACATGTTAGTTAACACTATTGTTAGCAAACACTATCATTCGCTACTATTAGTAAACACTATGGTTAGCAACTGTTAGCAAACACTACTCTTAGCTACTGTTAGTGAACACTATTATTAGCCACTGCTACCAAAAACTACCGTTAGCTGTAGGTTAGATGCTACTAAAAGTGAAAATAAAGACAACTTGGTCCTCTTAAAGTTTGGTGAGTTTGTCTAAGATTTTGGGAAATTAGAATGTGTAATACATTTTTTCCTATCTTTAGTTAGGATAAGAATATTGACTTAGTTATAAAACAGTTAAGAAAGGATCTTCAAGTTCATAAGTTTATATAATATCGGCTCTGGACTTTATCTTTCTGGATTTTGAAAACATGGATGGGTTGATTCTCAGGATTGTTTGTATTTTTGGTCTTATGAATCTAAACTTTGTCATCTTTTTTCAATCTTTACAACAGATCCCTTTGGAATGAAACAATTTACTGACTGTTATTATTTAAGGTGTAATTTCTTGGATCATCAGGAGAAACAGCAGCTCCATAGAAACCAGAACCATAGTCAGACTCATCTATGTCACCTTCATGCAGTTAAATCAATCAACACAAACACTCCCATGGCGCCCCACTGGGCGAGTGTTCCCACCTCTTGGAGCCCCTGGAGGGTCCGCCACCCTGCCGCATGCCCACCCTATCTGGAATATTTAGCTCAGATAGCAGATTTGCTCTCTCTAATTGTCCTGTCAGTAAATCAGTAGCCTCGGTTCCTCCCTCTCTTCCATGTCACCCGTTCTTATAACACGCTGCCTGATGGGTGCAGATAGTGTCTTTGTTCTTGAGGCGCGCCGGCTGTTTTCGTTGGCGACTTGTGTGCATGTGGGGAATGAATAGCAGCAGGTCTTCTGCAGGCCAAAGCTGGAGGGTACAGTGAGAGCGCAGGCAGTAAGAGAACTGGAACACTGAGGAAAAAATCAGTAAAAGAAAATTTCTCTTTTAGTGGATCAATTAAATGTTTTTTATTTGAATTAGGCAGCTCTCCAGTTTCCACTTGTGGGGTCCCTGATTTCACATGTGAGATCACTGAACATGAAGCACTGTTGAATGGAAAATAGATACAAATCTACAAAGTAATCCACAATGTATATAGATGTATGCAGTGGTATATATTTAATATAAACAAATACGATGCATCTGTATATCACATCTATTTTTTTTTATCTAAACCTTTATTTAAACAGGTAACTACATTGAGATAAAGATCCCTTTATTTAAGAGAGATAAATACAGTACATGGTATAACATGAATTTTCTTTTGGTAAAACAAGAGTTTTTCACATTATAACAAAAAAATTTGTTACAAACTTTACAAATTTTAGCAAGACACTAGTCTTGTTATAATATACTATTTATGTCCTTACAGTGTGAAAAGTTTACTATTACGATTTATCTTATTAGAATGTAAAACATTCCTTGTTATAACATGATAACTTATTGTTTTAATGTGATAACATATTGTTATAAAGTGACATTATAAAATGTAAGTTATCATGTTATAATATCAAACTTTTAACATTATGTTACAGTTTGTTATTATAACATATTTATGTTGTAATAACATGAAAATATTTTGTTATAACGTGAAAAACATCTTATTATAATATATATTTCATAATGTCACAGCATAACAATATAAGTTATCACGTTAAAAATGTGAAAGGTTCTATGTTATAACAAAAAGTTTTTGCATGGCTTTGTTAGATACTTGATTCTGATTGGTCAGTCACAGCATTCTAAGGTCTATTTCTGTATAACAGAATGTTGGCATGGAGTTCTGATCATAGACTCCAGCTGAGCAATGAAATCATTTTTAAATCAACAAAATCATTTTTAAATGAATATTCTATGTCAAATTATTGATTGATTTATTCTGTTGTAAGTAACATGGTAATAATGTACAGTGAGCAGGTCATTATTGTGAGATAAACCTCTTCAGGATGATTCAAAACCTGCATTACCTTGTCAGGGTTTATTTCACAGTAATGACCTGTTTATCCCTTACTTATCATGCTATAACAAGAAATGTTTCACATTATAACAAGATAAATAGTATTTTTGTTATAACAATATTTCATTATGTTATTACATGAAACTTTCCACATTCTAAAGAGATAAACAGTATATTGTTATATACTGTCAAATATTTTTTGCTAAGTTTACATGTTGTATAAGGTATAAATATCTATATG
>JAJHUR010004430.1:1903-36638 GCA_027495735.1 Lutjanus campechanus | reverse complement strand
ACCACAACATGACAACATCAATAAATAAGTGAAAAAAAAGAAAAATACAAGAAAACAGTCCAAATCCTGTCATCTCTATACCGTCAGTTATCAATTAAAGAATAAAATGCCCCAGAAAATCATGGAAAAATCAGGGTTAAAAGCTATTATATGATTTACTCTGTCAAAACAAAACAAAATTACTTCTCTTTCTTAAACACATTGATATTAAAATTGCAATAGTGAAAAAGAAAATTGTTTATTCAAACACAGATGATGCAAGGATTATATGACTGTTAACTGGTTAACAGTAACACTATCATTACCACCACTAGTAGCATGTGAAATGCTACTTATGATATAGCTCTCGAAATAAAAACATCAATCCTATCAGTTGGCCAGAAACAATAACTGATAAGAATAAAGAATTTCCTTCTGCACAGAGACAAGGAAGAAGGAACTGTTCTTTACTGTATCCTCACCTGGACAACCCAGTGGGCGAGGCTTTAAGGCCCTGCACTGAATATAAAGGAGGTGATGATGCTTGACACAACATCACTAACTCCAGATCTGCAAGAGCATCTGAAACCTTCACATCTATCTACACGGACACAGGTAGCAAAATTCTTCTTTTCTTTTTTTCTTGGGATGTTCACATATATATGTTTTTTTATGTTACAGTACACGGTGCTTAAGGAATAGATTTTGTACCTGACTTTTTGTGCTGTCTTGTGTTTCTTTTAGGGATGCTTTTCTCTGTCCTTCTTTTTCTGGGCGTTTGCCTGGTGCCTGCTCACTCCAAACCATCAGGTAGGCTTTTACCTTCACACAGTGGACATGTTCCTAATGCGCTTTTATACCTGAATTTATCTATGTAACATAACCGATGAAGTTTTAAATCATTTTGTCACAACTGATGAGGAGTTTGATGAGTGTGATGTTTCTTTACAGGGGAACATCTGGGCAGTCCTTTCCTTCAACGCTGTTTTGAGGATGCAAAGAAACTTGTGGATGATGCGTATATGTACTCCAGAGCAGAGTGAGTTCATTTTATGGGTTAATTCATAAACTGCAAATTCATAGACTGCACTGACTGCACTATAATGCACTGTGTTCACTTATACTGGGAAATATTTAGCTCAGGTGAATTTCAACTTAAATATTTCAATCTTTCAATTCAGGTGTATTATTATTCCTATGTGCAATATTAATACTCCAGTCAGGAGTACTTTCATCCTATGTGCAATATTGGTTTTTCCTCTGTGCAATGGTGTTATCTTGGAAACACTATATTATGTTACCATTCTCATATCTGATACTTTCCCATACTAGGTTGCTAGTTTCTGTATTTTCCAATGTTTAAATTATTCATATTTTTCTATATTCCTTGTTTATATTGCTTGTTTGCTATTTATTGTCTTTTTTACTGATGCTTCTATTTTTGCCATCCACTTTGCTGCTATAATGCTGGAATTTCCCCACTGTGGGACTAATAAAGGAATATCTTATCTTATCTTAAAATAGTAGATTATCTCTCAAATTAATTCAGCTTGAGTGTTCACTGAAGAATTGTTGTTTTTTTGCAGAAGTGACTGTAAATAGTTTCTGCACTGAAACCTGTGTGTTGACATCTGACAAGAAGACATGCACAAATCAATTTTTTTTAACATGGGCGGCAATGGGAAATTGTGGTATCACCAATTTCATAAAGCTTGCACTAGTTTGGTGGTAATAAGAGAAGGTGTTTTTGCCGCCACAAAAATAACAGTGTCGTCACCGTACATTTGTAACCCAATTCCTAAGCAACATTCAGAGATATCATTTATATATAGCTCAGGGATTGTAAGGAAACGTTACAGAACTTCATCATTCAACTGTGTGGTGTTTTCTCCTCCAGGAGTCTGAGACGAGTCCGCAAGGAGGTGGTGAGTCCGCACGATATTCTTCGTCTACTGAAGCAGCCTCGCGGTGACACTCGCTCAGCTGTGAGATCTGCAGATTACATGGGACAAACCCTCCGTCTGGTGCATGACAGAGTGCATCGTGTGCACAAACGCTCACTCAATGCAACAGGTCAGACATGCAATACCCAAACAAAGGCAACACATACAGACAAACATAATACTCACATTGTTTTTTTCTTTGACAACTCTTCCTGGTCTTTGTTGAGGGTCTGAGGTTGGCTGTTACATAATGTGGACATAGTGGCGCTCTTCAAAGCTGTAATTAAGGACTAGACATAAAAGTTGACAGAGTTGCACACACACTTTGAATCCATGAAATGTTTCTTTCATATTTTTCAGATTTGCTGTCTCGAGAGGACCTGGAAAGGCTTGCTGCTATAACTGGATGTGCCGCTCGGACCAGTATTCCACAATGCCGCACCACCCCAAACCTTAACAGATATCGCACAATCACCAGCGTCTGCAACAACCTGTAAGAGGAACTTTAAAGCATTAATTTTTTAAAACTTAAGTAGCAGTGTTCTTTTGCATTTTGACTTCACCATCTTGGACACAAAAAACACATACTTTTACATGTAAAAGTAACAGATAACTCAAATTTTCCTTTTTCAAAAACTGTACAGCCACATTTTAAAATTCCAAAGTTTCTTCATAATTGACTTTACTTTCCTATTTTGACTTCCTGATTTCCATAAAAACATTAACTGTCTCACATAAACTGTATGTAGGAACAAAGCAATTGTATGGTGTCTTTCCAAAAAGTAAATCTGTGTTGAATTAATGGAAATTGGGTCTGTGACATCGAGTGGTGCTTATGTTCAGAGGAAGTGCTTGTGAAATACATATAAACATCTTAGGCCATACACCACAGAAGATGTGTACACTTACCCTTAGGATTTCTTAAGCAGCATTTCCAAACATGTACGCCTCTTATTTGCTTTTAGAAAAAACCCTCGCCTTGGAGCTTCGAACACTCCCTTTGGCCGCTGGCTACCTGCCCAATATGATGATGGCATCTCCGAACCAAAAGGCTTCAGAAACCAAACCATTAACAACTTCCTGCTCCCACTGGTGCGACCCTGAAATCCCAGACACTCACTTTGATTAATGGAAAGTCTGATTTAAAATGAAAATGACTCAATTCTCCTCCACTCTCAGGTGCGACAGGTGTCCAACAACATCCTAAGCACGACGGACGCGGGCGTGGTCAGCGACAGAGAATTCACTCACATGGTGACCTTGTTTGGGCAGTGGAATGACCACGATCTCACCTTTACGCCCTTCTCCCCCAGCATCAGGTCTTTCAGCAACGGGGTGAACTGTGACGAGAGCTGTGAGAATATTGAGCCATGCATCCCCATCCCGGTCAGTGTCAAAGCTCAAACCGAAACTTGATTGGTTGTTTTCACTGAAAATATTTTCCCCATAACCTTTGGTCTCTCTTTTCATACAAACAGATTCCTCCCGGAGACCCCCGCTTCCCAACCGGCCCAGACAGCTGCATCCCTGCGTTCAGATCCGCTCCTGTTTGTGGAACGGGATTCTCAGCCTACAATTTTGGCGGCGAGCCCAACAAGAGAGAGCAGATCAATGCCCTGACAGCCTTCCTGGATCTCAGCCAGGTGTACGGCTCTGAGGATAAGCTTGCCCTGTATCTTCGTGACCTTGAAAATGATGGCGGCTTGCTGCGTGTGAACAAAGAGTTTAGAGACAATGGGCGTGAGCTGCTGCCGTTCCACCCTCTCCAGGTGAATATGTGCGCCACCCGTAGAAGAATCACCAACGACACCAACGCCAGAGAGGTGCCCTGTTTCATTGCAGGTTAGTTTCATTGTAACTAATAGCTTTATAAATGGTTAATTAATCATTAATTAATGCTTTATGAATCAGTAATAATAATAAGATGAAGCAAGTTATGCTAGAAGACATTTAGCAACTCAAATCTTGTTATCAATATTTTATTGCTGATTTATAAAGCATTTCTAATTAATTCAGCAACCATTATATACCACTCATAAATTTGGAAATGGAAAGAGGAAATGGACAGCTCTAATCAACTGTTTTATGTGCACATTTCTGTCTGTTAGGTGATTCCCGTGTGGACGAGAACATCGCTCTGACGTCCCTTCATACACTGTTTATGCGTGAGCATAACCGCTTGGCTCGTGAACTGAAGAAACTTAACCCACACTGGGACAGTGAGACCCTCTACCAAGAGGCCCGCAAGATCATGGGTGCTTACACACAGGTAGCTAAACCTCAGAGTCAGTAAGCCTTCATAATTGACCCTTCATAAACTCAGTCAATTTTCACATTTCCTGTTTTCTCAATTTAGATATGCTATGTGCAGATATGGGCTTGTTTATGTTGAAAAGAAAGTCAGATTTTAAAGATGGTGAAAAGATGTTGCTGGAGGACCTGTAAAGGAGCATATTCTGCTATACTACTATAGTATCGTCTTAAGTTCGCTTATGTTAGTAAAATATAAAAAAATAGCTAACTAGCTAGATAATCAGTCATCATTAGAATAATTAGCTAGCTAGTTACATCTGATAGCAATGTTAACAAAACACTAGCTAACTACTTAGCTAGTGTTTTGCTAACATTAGCTAACTAGAGAGTATATGACGCTTTTACAGGGGAGCCTTTAAGCTTTTTTTTTCATCCAGATAATCTCTTAACCATCCTCAGAATCTGGTCTTCTTTTCAACATAGACTATAGCACATAGCATATCCAAGTACAGGAATCAGGGAAGGAAAAAGTTGACAGAGGTTCTGCTGTATACCAAGTGTGATCATGTGTTATTGGAGAACAGCAAAAAGGGTCATTTCTATATCTACATACACTCTGCAGTTTTTTACTCAAAATAAATATCTGTCTTTCCCAGCTGTTTGTATTCAGGGACTATCTGCCACACATTGTGGGCGACGACGCCATGCGCAGACAGCTTGGCCGTTACCCCGGCTACAATCCCAGTGTTGACCCCAGCATCTCCAACGTCTTTGCAACAGCAGCTTACCGCTTCGCCCACTTGGCCATCCAGCCAGTCTTATCCCGCCTAGATGCAAATTACAGGGAGGACAATCGGTTCCCCAGCGTCCCCTTGTTTAAGGCCTTCTTCACTCCCTGGAGAATCGTCTTCGAGGGTGAGCTGCAGAGAGACGTGTGGTAACTTATCAGTCACACTGTCTTGTACTGTCACCCTAATTTTTATTTTGTCTCTCCAGGTGGCATTGACTCCCTGCTGCGGGGTTTGGTCGGCCGTCCAGCTAAACTGAACACTCAGGATCACATGCTGGTGAACGCTCTGAGGGAGAGGTTGTTCGAGTTTGTGATGCATATGGCTTTGGACCTGGGCTCCCTCAACATGCAGAGGGGACGTGACCATGGCTTGTCTGGTACAGTACATCCCTCACTCTGATTTTCAGCCTTTTTTAATTTTCCTTTTAATGTTTCATCTCTTTCTTAAATGTTATCGTGCACTTTTTGTTTACTTCTTGTTGTTTACTCTTCTAGGCTACAACGCCTGGCGCAAGTTCTGCGGCCTTTCTCAGCCCAAGAACCAGGCAGAGCTCGCTCAGGTCCTGAACAACAGCGACCTGGCCCGCAGGCTGCTGGCGCTCTACGGTACGCCCGACAACATTGACATCTGGCTGGGAGGCGTGGCCGAGCCATTTGTCCGCGGCGGCCGTGTGGGGCCTCTGTTTGCCTGCCTCATTGCAACACAGTTCCAGAAGATCCGTCAGGGCGACAGGTCAGTGTGTGTGTGGACACATACGATAATGTGTTTTTTGTTTTTGTTTTTGTTTTTAGAAAAATTATATTAAAAATAGATGCAGTCTGTGTTGCTTTCAGCCTGGTCATCTGAAAGGAGTTGCAGAGTTTGGGGTGTTGTAATGATACTATCACATACTACCTCTGGGGGGTGCAAAAGTCAGATATTCTCAAATTCTACACACAATTGATTTAAACTGTGGCTCCCAGAATAATAGTTGCTGCCCTGGAAGCAGCTAATGGGGATCCTTTTAACAATAAACAACATGTTTTTATTTTGAATAGACTAATGCGGGTAATTTCAGCTCTTTATTTGCATACACTTTTTAAAATTCAGATTTATACACCGGGAGGCAGGGAGTCCAAATTTACCCAAACAGAAAACCAGCTGTCAAGTTAAATTGTTTCAAAGTGAGTCCAACTTCTATCACTTATTGCAATGGTTCTCAAACTTTTTTCAATAATGTAAAGTACCCCCTGACCAGCACAAAACATTTTTGGTAAAAACAAACAAACAAACAAAAAAACAAAAAAACTATACAAAGAGGAACAATACAGTGCTATACCATCACTGTCAGCTCATCGTGATACTGACAGTATTTTGTCAGCTCCAGACATACCTTATCAGAAACAGTGCTCTGCCCCCATTCTCCTCAGTATTAAGCACACAAGGTCACAGCCCCAATATGAAGGGCTGCCCTAAAGACTTTGGATTGGTTCTGTAATGGAATTTTTTTTTAACTCTTAAATTATTCCCACCCACTTTTAGCAATAAAAGCTGGGAAGTTGTTGTTAGTCGCATACTGTATGAGCAAAGTGTTTAGAGGCATCTTGTGTCATTTTACACGTTGGATATGAGATGATTGTGACTGTGTTCAGCCACATTCATGGTAATAATTCATGATTCTGATAACTCAAAAATAAATAGATTTCAAATGCTGCGTTGACACTAATCTCCTTCCCTGTTACTTTCATTTGAAACAATCAGGCTGTGGTATGAGAAACCAGGCGTCTTCACTGGGAGACAGAGAGCTGCTCTGTCCACCGCCACCCTGTCCAAGATCATCTGTGACAACACTGAAATCACGGCTGTCCCCACTGACGCCTTCAACATAATTTCAAGAAGGAACCGGCTCGTCCGCTGCTCCAACATCCGACGTCTGGATCTGTCGGCCTGGAGGGAGAGACCCTGCACAGGGAACTCAGGTGAAACACCACTGGACCAAACTTTATAACCTCGGGAGGGGGGAGGAGAGACTCATAACATTTTTCATTCTGAGTTTAACCTGGTGTGTTTATTTCTTCTCTATTCTCCTGACGGAAATCGTTCTTCACATGTGGTGTTTGATCTTGCAGGCCCGGGGGCTAGCTGTTATCAAGTCAGTGGAAGAGAGGTCGGTTTTAAGCACTAACAAGTAGTAGTCATATTTTAAACAGCGCACTGAAGCTATGTCTTCTTAAAAAGTGCAAATTCAAATCATTTAACACCTGTTATCCTTAACTCAATGTCATCTTTGGTGAAGGTGATCCTTATTTCAGTAGAAGCCTTTCATGGTTTACTAATACAAGCACATTTTGATAGTTAGTTTAATTTCTGCATCTTCTTCATACAGGATGTGGAGCAGTTGGACCCCGTGGACCACGAGGACCAAGGGGGCGTCGAGGACAACGAGGTAGTGTATTCAATTATTGTGTGCAATGTCTGTTCAGCATTTTCTTGATTGTATATAATGCTAAATGTCCTCTAAATAGCTCTAAAATGCTTAAAATGATCATGTACTGACACCATAGCAAGTCACAGCAAATGTGTTCATGCTAATACTTTATTCTGAATGCACTTTACATACAGCACAACAAATGTATGAAGATGTTGTGTGTTTCTTATCAAAGATGTGGCAGCGGAGACATCCAGATTCTAGGCAATTCAATATGCTTAAAAAGCCATTAAGGCCAGATATGAAAAGAAACACAAGGCAATAAGCATTCAGAGTCGTACTTAAAGATAATACAAGAAATTTTTAACTGGATATAACACAGTCTTGATTTATTACTGATCCTTCTATATGAACTACATAAGCAAACAAGACCATCAACAAGAAGATGCTTGATTTCTATGTAGTTATTCTTAATGCCTGCCACCGTAGCGGATTCTCCTTGAAATCAGATGAAACAACCCTGTGTTTGACATTTTCACAGGCAGACTTACACTGAGTAGTATGTTAGCCAGTTAAAAATGACCAGGAGGAGATTTTTATTTAGGTAATTATATTTTTTATGTCATATTTTGTGGTTATTATGGTGGAAACAGAAAACTTGACACCTTGATAAGAGTGGGTGGGGGACTGTTTCCAAGCTAAGGGGAGGCCCACAATCTCAGACTTTGAAAACTTCTTGGAGTCATGATTTAGTAAAATGTTGTGTGTTTTACAGCATTTTGAAGCAATCTGTACTCTTGTTCTCTGCAGGTCCAATAGGACCCCGCGGCCCAAGAGGCCCACCTGGGGTGTCAGCACTCAACATTAACGCCTCACAGCCACTGTCTGCCTTCTCCGCCCGCCTGGGCGAATACAACCCATCCTCACAGAGAATCCTTCATTTCCGTCAGGTCATCTACAACGAACAGAACCTTTACAGCTCTAAGACGGGCATGTTTACATGTGTCACCCCCGGTGTCTATGAGTTCAGCTTCCTCTGCACGTCCTTGACCAGTGCAGGGAGTGTGGACCTGTGGTGTAACAAAGAGCTGGTGCTTCGCAGTTTCAGGGTGTATCAGGGAGGTCGCCACATGTCATCAGGGGACACGGTCCTCCGGCTGGAAGCGGGAGACAGAGTGTGGCTCGAGACCGGCGACAGCAACGTCGGCCTGAGCACCAAAAGCTTCTTCTCTGGACGCCTGCTCTACACTGTGTGACATTAACACCTCTTCTCCAGACTGAACCGCCACCCTCACCCAGTGTGGTCTGTCTGCTTTAGGATCTATTTTCATTACTTTTGCACTAAAATTCACCTTCCATTAATCAGGTACTTGAAATGTCTATTGCTGATAATTTATGTTGTTTTTCTTCTTTTCAGCCAGTTAGCCAGACTGGAGCACATCATACAATTGTACATGTTATTCATTGTTTTTGAAAATGAACAAATTGTGATGGTTTTAGCAGCCTGAACATGAAATGTGATTGCAGCACATTTTTTAAACTGTTACAGCATGCACATGCACATCTAATGAACCAAAAATTTGTCATAGCCATTTTGATGGTGGGATTTTTGTAGTATTATTATGAATACTTTATGCACTGATGAAATTGAAGCATGCCTTAAAAAATGTGTGTTGTGCTTGTGTCTGAGGCTTGTTTTACTGTATCTTTCATATCTGTTGTATTTTACTTCCAATAATTAAACTAAAGAAACTGAGCCGCAGCAAATACTGTGTTCTTGTGTTCTTATTTCTGAGACATCAGGAAATATTTCATTTACATCTTTTTGTCAATCACCGAAAGGACAGGAGTTGAGGACTAGCCAGCAAGCAAAGAAGGCTTATTTATATCACACCTCTCACAGACAACAGACACAAAGTGCTTCACAGTCAAAGAAAGAGAGCAGATAAAAGCACAAAATTAAAACATAAAACACCACCTGTTGTTTGAACAGATATGTTTTAGCTGATTTTTAGAAGAGTCAACAGAGTCAGAAGAGCTCAAGCTCATTGGGAGACTATCCCAAGGCTTAGGGGCTGCCGATTCAAGAAAAACAATCTCTGCGAGTCTTAAAATGTGTCTGAGGAACACTTAGAAGACCCTGAATGGAGGACCTAAGAGCCCAGCTCATAGTGTTGGGGTGCATGAAGTCAGTAATGTTCTGTGGAGCCTGGCCATGTTGCGCTCTCTAAGTGAGCACCAAGATTTTAACCATCCAAAATGTAATTTATTACTGTTAAGTTGGTCTTATTTAGTGTTTGAATGCAGTATGAACAAACTGGAGAAACATAGAGAGCATTATGGCAAAAAAAAAAAAAAAATTTAGAACAAAAGAAAAAAAAATACTGCAGAAAATATAAACTATTTCAAAATATAGATGTTGCATTTTTATCTAAAAAAGTCCTGCGCTGCAGAAAGAATTCACTTAAATAATAATGTGCAAGCCTGGAGTTGTCTGCACTGTGTTCACAGTTTTCTTCACAATCTTCTACAATAAATGTATGTTGGATGCAGTATTTTAACTTGGTCTGAAACTGAAAGTAGCTCCTACACTTCTGGATTAAGAGACACTCCTAAAAATATGTTGGTGCATGTCGTGATTTTTGATTTTCATTTGACCCAAAGACATAACCATTTGAACAGTAAGATGTTTTCTTTTTATTGACATTTTCAGATTAAAACAAAAGAAAAAAAAAAAAAGGGTTGGTACAAGGAACACATTAGTACAAAACAGTTTTTCAATTACACAGACAGTAGTTTACATCCTGTAAAGTATGTCACCCAACTGTAAAATATAGATCAAGCTTGGATACTTTGAATCATAGAATGTTTGTTTCTTTTTCTTTGAAGCAGTAACATTAAACTGAACAAAACAGCTCACTTAGTTTTGTTTTCATATTTATTTCAGTCACCTAAATGGAACAAAAGGTAAACAATCATTAACTGTACTGAATGACACCTGTAGATGGAGCTGTTGTTCTTTTCTAAACAAAGAAATGAATGACTCACGGGGTGACTTCTCTGACTTAACTCATTCTGACAACTACATCACATTTGATTAATTCTTAAGCAAACTTTCTCTATCTAAGCAAAAAAAAAAAGTGCATTTCAAACCACATTTGCAACATGTAAATCTTTTTTTTCTCAGTTTCTCTTGCTGGGTGAGAAACCTGCATTAAAATATTTGATTTATCAAACTTTATTCATCAAAGCAGATATAAAAGCAGCCTGGTTTACTTAATAACAAACAACTCCAGTTTTTAAGGATCACTTGAGGCTGGAACCGACCCACCATGAACAGGAAGGATAGACAAACTAACACACTAACATTTACATCTGTGGTTAGCTTATTGTATATTCTCCAGCCCACCTGGGCTGCACATGTTCAGACTGCGAAAGGCGTCCGAGGAAACGGAGGTGAACATTGCGAAGAAACATGCAAACTTTATACAGGGTCAGTGGGAGAAGAAGGACTCAGATTTTTTGCTGAGGTAAAAGTAAAACAGTGTAAAACTCTCTGTTACAATTATAAGTCCTGCTTACACACTCTCTTCCTAGGAAATGTAGTTAAAGAATCAAAAGTGAAAATGTTTAATGTGCAAAATGGCCCCTTCTAAATTATGGAGCCTTCAAGGTCCTGAAAGATGATATATACTTTTTTATTACAACAGTTAATTCCAACTAAGTAATTCAAGAGGCACTCCATAAGTGCTGATATAGAGTACAACAGCACTTGGACTTTAACTACGTGTATCACTTCACTTTACAGATGTGCTAATAACCATCACATTAACCTTACAATGACTAGAAGGTAGAGACCACAGACAGGACAAAAATCACTTTGTAATCTGACCAAGTACACGCAACAGGATACAACAAAAGCCGTTTTAACAGCTTTTGACCTATTAATTAGGGAGAATATCCTCGCTTATGTGCATATGTGTTACAGATACAAAATGATTGTATTATATAGTCTGTACATGGCTGAAACAAGTAAATGATAAGATTGTTCACTGTTTCCACATTCAGCAGATGGAATTATTAATAGCTTGGCTTCTTAAATCAGCTAAAATAACATCCCTGCTATCATAAAATCCTGTTGTTGGTTGGTTTGCTGTGAGACCATAAACAAACCGCACCAGAGTCTGTTTGGAAGCAGACTGAGATCCAACTTTTCAAGCGGTCTCGGTCTGGTTGTTTGGTCCGCACCAGGGTGACTCTCAAAAATATAAACATACAGACGTTCAGTCTCTTAAGATGTCTGAGCTGAACAGTCATAAGGCAGTTTTGTGGATCAGTACTACTAATTTGTTACTGTACTTAAGTAGAGTTTTCAGGTATCTGTACTTCTTATTTTTCTGACAACTTTTAACTTTTCCTCTCCTCATTTTAACTCAGATATCTGCACATTCTACTCCATACATTTTTCTCTAAAAAAAAAAACACAGGCTTTTTACTTTAGTTTTAATGCATTTAGGGGGAATTATTGATTATTTTTATGTTGCATCATTGCATGCCACCTTCCCAACATCAAGACTGATTTCAACCTAAATGGATAGAACAATAACACACAGTCAAGGGCATTTCCTTGGCGTTTCCATCAGTGCATATTACACATGACAGACATAATAAGACAAAAATGACATAAAACATGTAACAATACAAAACAGACAAGAGTGGGAGACTCGACCAGGGAGAACAGATGAGGTTTCGTTAATTTTGCATAGAAACAGTCAGTAGAAATGTCCTTCAGAGGGTCACTTTTTACTTTATACATTTCAGATCCTGAACTTTTTCCACTTGATTGAAGAAGTTGAATCCGCACTTTTACTTTTACCAGTCTTATTTTACACAAGTATCTGTACTTCTTGAGTAAAGAGTGTGTGTACTTTTGCCACCTCTGATAGCAGTTAAATAGATGTAGTTAAATAAAAAGTACAGTATTAGATGTTTAAAGTAGCATAATTTGGATATATTTAAGTAGAGGACAAGTACGTCAAAATTGTACTTAAGTAAAGTACTTGAGTACATGCTCTTATATTCCACCACTGTTCAGGGCTGAGATCTGAACTAACCCCATCCCCTAACCCTAAACAGGCCAGCTGTTTCCTCCTGCTCCCAGTCTTCATGCTAAGCTAACCTGCTGTTGGCTATAGATCCATGTTTATATGGGAGTACTTTTCGATCTTCTTAACGAACTCTCCGCCAGAAGGCCAATAAGCACATTTCCCAAACTGTCAAACTATTCCTCTAAATGGTGATAATTTGTCAGTGTGTTGACAGCTTGTTTTCGCTGCCACCAAGCGGCCAAAAAAAATCAGTTGCTGCAGGTTTAAGTGGAGCTTCAAGGCTTCCACCAAACAACACTGACATGTAGTGTGATTTATATTATCTCCGCAGTTTGTCCTGTTATTGTCTTGGCAAATAGAGAAACGCACAAATCACTGCTGAAACAATGTAATGCAACATCACAAGTCTAAAAAGAGCAAATAAATCTCTTTATCACCAGATTAATTGGAGCTTCTCCCTGTGTCTGTTATGAGAAGAGACTCTGGGAGTGAAAAGAAAAAGACCATCTGCATGAATCATAGCACAATGTAAAGTTTTCTGGGTTGTGTCTTGATAAAGTGCTCCTCCTCCTGGTTGCAGAGTCTATAGTGCATGTGCAGAGTGCCACGTAGTCCACCAGACTGTGTGTGTGTGTGTGTGTGTGTGTGTCTGTGTGTGTGTCTGTGTGTATGTGTGTGTGGTGCAAGCCCTTACTTGGTGCTCCAAGAGTAATGGAAACCCAGTATTTATGAAAGAGGAGAAAATATTTGAATTGTCTGTTTCTGTCATAGAGTTTTGAGCTGAGCTGAACCTGACCTTATTTGAATAGAGAGTTTTGCAAACGGGTGGAGGGAAAACCTACAACTGGAAGGAAATGAAAGAGTGTAAATCTAAGAGTGTAAAAAGCTGCAGAGGAGATGTCATGGGATAGAACTTGTGGGCTTTAAGTAGAGGGATGTGATAGAAGAGTCTTGGGAGTAGATTAGAGGAAGTAGGCCTTTGCCATGGATGTTTTGAGAGATGTGTGTGGTCCTGTGTCTCTGTGATGAGATCATAATGATGACTATAGAATGACTATAGAAGTGAAAACTTACTTCTTTTAGATTTTCTCTGGATTTTCAGCAGGTTTTAAATGATTCATTTGAGAAAATGAAGCCACCTAAGTTTCACACTATAAAATCATGCAGGATTTTAGTGGAATCAACTAATCTTTTCTCATTACGTAACGTAAATATGCATGTTTTATTTATTCAAGTTAACTAAATGAGAAATCTGTATTTACTGTAATAAATTGTAAAATGGCCATGATATGTCATCAGAAATTAAGAAAACATGCTAAGTTGAAATACCAGTGGTGTCCGCCTTTAAAATTTTTAATTTTCCGGCCCCGAACCTGTTGTTGTTTGTCCTTTTCGCATTAATTAGAGGTCGATTTCATGCCGAATGTTCGCCGAGTGTTTATGAGTCATAACGAATCATTTCTAATTATGTAGAAGGAGTAGATGTTTATGACAGTTAAACTGAGAAATATGTTAATGGAGTCTGCAGGCGGTGAAGCAGGCAGTCACGGAACTCCAAGTCCAGAGTGTGTATTTTCAGAGAAGTGGACTTTTGTTTTCAGGATAATGGCTTTACCGACAGTTATAACAACTGATAAACTTACAGTGTCTGACTCACCGTCGCCTGTTTTTGTCGAATTACAATGTTACGCTTGTCTTTCACGCCTGCAGTGTTCCTGCAGCCTGCCTGAGCTTTCTTGAATCTGTAGAAGAGGGGCGGGGGACACAACTTCAACCAAAGATTGCATATTAAACAGGATTTCAACCTATTTAATATACTGTCTATGGTTCCAACTTGATGTTGAGACTGCTGTACTCATTTTTGGACTACTCACAATTCCTACATCTTGCATGCTCCTTAAAACTTTAAGTCTAAATTTATTTTCAGAACACTTAAGAGCTTATAAACATGAGTTCTTCTAACTTGAAGACTTGAAACGATGAGTTGAATGAATTTGAGTTCAATCAAATTATTAAATTAAATTTCTGAGGAAACGTGATATGCATGTCAGCAGACTTCCCAGCATGCATTGTAAGAGTTAAAACTCTCTTGAGACCCTTTTTTAAAATAGTTTGAAGAAAACATTGCTGTGTGTACTTTAAGACATGTCATGGTTGCTTGCTTTCACAAAAAAAAGACACAAACATGTTTACTCAAGTGAATTAATATTAAGTTTATTTGACTAGAAAAGTTTGTGTTGAATTTAAGAATGGGTGGGGGGTCGGGGTGGGGTTGAAGACAAAACAGGAAAGAGGGAGAGAGAGTAGGGGAATTACATGCAGCAAAGGGTCAAAGGTGGGAGTCAAACCCGAAGCCACTGCAGAGGACTCATCACGTTAGTACACTGGGGCAAACGCTCTACCAACTGAGCTACCAGGCAACCGTACTTGTACTTTACTTGAGTATTGATTCTACTTTATACTTCTACTCTGTAACATCTCTGAAGCAAATGTTGTACTTTTTACTCCACTACCTTTACCCGACAGCTTTAGTTATTTTTCAGATTTCAACTTTTCCTACCTTTCCTGTCCAGCGAAAACCATGTGTACACTGTAAAAGTTCATACAGGAATTTAGTGGAATCAAGTTGAAAACTTCAGTTCTTTTAACTTGAGAAGTCTTTTCACCTGAAATGTTGAGTTGAATGAATGTAGTCATTGTATGTTTTCTCTAGTACAACTGTAATATTATCAAGTTTATTTGACCAGAAAGGTTTATTTGATTTAAATCATTACAAAATTACCTAAACTTGTCTTTTCAAATTCAGTCAACTTAAAATTTTAAGGCAGTCGGACACTAACTTTTTAAGATAAAACTGTTTATTTTTACAGTGTGATGTGGCCTTTATGTCAAATAATCATGACATTATACTGAATAAAATATCTTTATTTACCTTAAATCTAGACAGTGTAAATGCTTAAACCTAAGCTTCATGTCTCAAGTGAAGTGCCAGTTCTCTGCCAGATGTTGACTCAGTGATGGCACTGAAGAATTAGTGTCGGTTTTATGGTAAATTTAGCATCATGAAAGGATGGAGATCTTTTTTTTCCTCTTTACTCAGTGACGAGTCTCCTGCAGGACACCTAGTTACTATTTACCCTTCTTATTCCGTAACTCAGACGTCCATTTATTCAGATTCTTTCAGCCCAATCGAGTGCCCAAAAAAATCAGGAATGGGGGTGAATTCCAGCAACGTGGACAAAAGAACTCGGCTAATTCCTTGCAGATGTGTCTCTGAGCTGTGTGAGGGAACACTGTGCTGCCCTCGCTGGAGAGAAAAAGGACTCCGCATTGGAGAAAGTTCAATGAATTACGAGCATAAAAACATCAGTGACCCAGTACAGCTGGTTCTGACTGACTGTCTGGTTTTCCAGGGGAGAGAAAGGAGGCAAACTGGGAACACATAGTTTTCACTTTGTGGAGGAACTGTTGGTATGTTAGTCATCCTCAAAGCAACAAGACAATATTGTTTTTTTTGTTTTGTTTTTTTAAAAGTGCATCTACAGCTGTTTTATACTGGGAATAAATCCTGCACAGTTGAATGAATAAAATGGCCAGAGGGCATCTCTGAAGACAAAACAGGAAATAAAACAGCTTATGTTGCTCATGATTCAGTTTGGAAATATTTTTGTATGAGCCCAAAATCTTTTATTCACTTCTTTTAACTTTTTAATCCTCAGAAACCTATTATTATTATGAAAGTCTCACTCTTACGTCTTCTTGCTTATGTGGATTAATGGACATCTGACCCTCCTCATCCTGTTTCTGTATCAAACATTCTGCGCTTATCTTTAACTCGTGAACAACTCAAGTAAGTCTACAGGGAGGATTCATTTCTGGAGCTCATATAACTCCACTTGGCTCCGGTTCACCCTCGCAGCTTACACAAGCTGAAATGTAACATCACGTGACTATGAGATGATGTGTGCCCTCTTTTATCCAAAAACAATACAACTGGTTTAACTGTAATTTACAGCATGATTTAATCCGTGTACTCTGCTATTAAACAGAACCCATTCTCAGACTATAAAGTATATTTAGTTTGCGCCTGGTTTTTGATCTCTTTCTCAGCTACTGTTTGTGCAGAGTGGATTTCACTTAAATCATAAATGTTAATGTCAATTTATAAAGCACATCACTGTTTTTAAAGCTCCTGAAAAACTAACTTCAATAACATTAAAATATTCATAACTAAACATGCAACAATGAGAGTTAAAGGCACCCTGTGGAGTTTTTAACCACTGGTAGTTTTATGGAGAACGTTTTTATGAGTGAGGCCCTGCTTTGTGTGCAGTGTTGGGGAAGCTACCAATAACTTCTCACTGGATAAAGTTGAAGAACAACAGAGCTACCCGAGGGAGAAATCTAGTTTGGTTAACTAAAGCTACTTAGAAAAAGTACTTCAAACTACTTTGTAAAGAAATGAAAAAAACGTACATGTGATGCAAAATTATAACAAAATATTAAACAAAAAAGTCACATGCCACCAAAAAAAAGAAAAAAAAAAAAAAGTGACTCAGTTGAACTTAATGCAAAATATTCCCACTTGTTCACCGGTCATGTGAACTAAAAAATAAAATACCCCACTGTTTACTGGACAGTGCAAAGAATGGCTGAAAATTGTTTATGGTTTCAGTAGTGGTACTACACAAAAATGTCAAAAAAGTAATTCAGCCACTTGAATCACTCAGCAAATGTTAACATAGTTGAACCAGTAGCAAGTTACTGCAAAACATGGTTAAACTACTAGTATAATTACATGTAGTTCACTACTCCCCAACACTGTTTGTTTGTTCTTACTGCATAAGGACACATTGGTACTCGCATGAGCGAGTGGGTGACAGGATACATGGTCCTGCCAATAGTTTCAACAATAGGCTACAGGTTTTAAAATTTAATAAAAAATTGGCTTAGCGAATCTTGCAAGGTAACACTGAATGTCAACATGACATATTTACAAGAAAACGCCACAGGACGCATTTAAAGTTCTCAAAAAACATTTATAGTATTGTTTATTAAGTGTTTAACACTCACACACAATAGTACTGCAGGTATGATATATTTTTGTAGGTCAACCTGAGGGTTATGTAGCATCGCTTCAATTCCCTCCACAAAAACCCAATGGGATTTTTACCGATGCATTTGCATTTGATGAGTGTTGAAAATGAACTCGGTGGTGAACGAAAGATACTGATACTTCCAGGTTTTGTTCAGTAAGATAGTCTTCACAAACGAACACCGCTTTTATGATTTTTGAAGCGTGAATGCAATCGCCAGATTTAGAAAGTTAATGTTGGGCTATGAACAACCACCATGGTTGTGTGACTTTACATCACCACCACTGAGTGACTACTGTTTGGTGTTATGATATTTAATGTCCCTGACAACCTCCGTCCTCTCATTTAGCCACTTGTAGCAACCGCCCTTTTAAAGACACGTAAAAGCTTCAGAATTCAACATGTATTTATTGATGTATTTTATGTTGTAGTACGAAAAGGGAAAGTCTCTTAATCTTGAGTTAACCACAGTCCTTATTTCAGGCATCTAACCAAAAACCCATTCAGAAAACCCATTGACCTTGAGACAAAGAACCAGAAGTGCTAATAAGCAACATCACTTCCAGATTTTTGGACTCATTAATGCAGCAGTTTATACAAGCAAACAGTCCCACAACTATCTTCAGAATTTGATTAAAATGTTGCTAAACTCTGATTGGTGCACAGAAGTATGTGGTACAACCTTTTAACAAATTAGTTCTGCTGATTTTAAACCAGTGAGAGAAGCAAAGAGCAAACAGCAGAACCGGAAAACCTCTCGTGTGAAATAACTGATACTGTTTCAACTTTGTCAGAAAATCGTTTGTTCTTGTTTGATGCCTTCATTCATAGTAAAAAGGTTAATTCAGAAAATGTTTTTTGGGCCTTTAAATGGGACGGTGTCATCCCACCACATCTGAAAGAAAAGTGTTCAAAGCTGTTCTGACCAGACCCACTCAAAGTTGGGCCAAAGCCTGTCGTTATAGAGAGTGGTGAGACGCGATAATTGTACAAATGAGGATAACGGCACACACACGTCTGTCCTCAAAGGCATTCATGGAGTTGCAGTCCTTTGCAAAAAGTGACAGGAGTGATTATGTGAAGACATAAAAAAAGAGAGCTCGACAGAGAAGTTCAAACCTCGCCTACTTTCTCACCTCCGCAAAGCTGGCCGATCACTGCATGAAGTGGGAGTGATTGTCAGATTGTGGGTTTTTGGAAAGTTACAGTTAAATGATTGGATGCAGCCACTAAATTCCAACATTAGAAAGGTGAGGGAGTTCAAACACTATTCAACCATCTGACACACACTTTGGTTGATGCTGACACCTTTAAGCTTTACTTATTTCTTGAAAAAGGGCCAGGTTTGTGCAAAAGTACAGGAAGAAAACTAATGCACCCTTGTCATTTTAGATTAGAAGTTGCTTGTTGTCTTAATAAACGCAAGGTTGCTTAAGGCATATTTTTTCATTCAGTTCCAAACTGCCTCTGCTTGAACAGTCTGAGTTAAAGCTTTTTAACAAAATAATAGTCCCTGTGATTAACAACAGACACAACCTATCTATGGTCTAATTAGCCTCTTTCTTGTTTGAATCACATATTTATACTTTTTTCATATTTATAAATGATCAAACAGTCGGACTGAGATAGTTGCTGGACCAGATTTAGCCCAAAAGCTGCCAATTGAATAGGCCTACCTTAAAAAGACGAGTTTGACATTTGACATCGACAGTATGCTTATTAACTCTCTGGCGTAGAGTTAGATGAGAAGATCGATACCATCTGTCTGTTACTTGTGAAGTTACAGCCAGCAGTCAGTTAGCTTTGTTTAGCACAAAGACTTGAGGAAACAGATACTGTAGCTCATATCTTGTTTGTTGAATCGGTACAAAATCCAAAATGTAAAAACGACAATTTGTGGTATTATTACACTGGACTGAGCCAACTTTTTCTTCATTTCCAGACTTTGCACTAAGCTAAGCTAACAGATATGAGAGTGGTTTCAATCTTCTCGTCTAACCCTCCACCAGAAAGCAAATAAATGGATTTCCCAAAATGTAAAACCGTTGCTTTGAAGCAGACAGATGGTCAACTCGCCAGTTTGATCGTTAGGACTGACAAGATAAATCTGAGCAGCAAAAGTGAAAGACCATCACTTGACCCTCATTAACAACACTGAACACGGCCCTTAATCCCAAGCAGCTCCAGTGTTGCTGCTCAGTGGCCAACAGATCAGACTGTCATTGTACTGGGGATTTTCCAGGTTAAAATATGGGTAACGCTGTGAGTATAACCTGAAAAAGAAAGAATTGCACTTAACTTTGCTACTCTGGATTAATAAATGTTTACTTTAAAAAAACAACTAATTATTCTATGATACATACTTTTCCTCTTGTTTCTGGTAAATGATGGAGCCACTGAGTCAGTGTCTCCAGGTGTTAGACTAAAAACAAGGAGTCTTGCACAATCTGAAGGAGTGAGAAAATAATGTAGAGTTTGCAGAGTTTGTCTTAGGTAAGACGATAATCCTCCACTTTCTCCACAACTCCCGCAGGTACTGATAAGAAAATGGCATGCAGCACTCCAGTATTAATTCCAGTCATCTGCCCCCTAGTGTGAGGATATGGGACACTGTAATAGAGCTGTTATTAGGTCACAGGGATCACTGTATTTATCCTGCACAGGTCACATAGTGTTTCATGTTAGAATAGGATTTTGGTGCTTTGTTTTACTTTCCATTTCTCTTTCATTCCATTTTAAATCAAGACTCAGAGCCTGTGATGCATATTATTTGTTCCTAGTGGACTTCTTGGTTTTTAAAGATTCACAGCAGTTCATAAGTGGCTGTACAAATTCTTTGCATATAATTCAAATTTGTTGCTTTTAAGTGCGTAGCTTTCATGAAACTTTGTGATTTGAGGAACTGTAAAGTCCTTGTGGCCATTTGCTGTGGTTTAGCAGCCGCCATCCTGCGGTCAGTTCTGTAGATGGTCGAGAGAATTTCCTGGTTTGCTAAACAGAAGAAAATGAAGACCATGCATTAAGTTTCCCAAGCTATGCATTATACCTCTGGTGTTAACAGCAGGGCGGTGATTTGACTGGGCTGCAGCAAATGACTTGGATTTATCAGCAGAGGAGCGTGGGGGTCACGTCTGCCAGCAGACGCAGTAAAGCAGATATCAAGTATCACCACAGCCTCATCTTGTTTATCACTCAGAATAGACTAATTATGACCTTATAGAAGACGACTGTGAGATGCATGTGATGAGGCTTTCACGTTGTCAGCACAGCTTCAGCACAGACGGGACTGAGGCGCGGCCCGGGGTGGAGGGGGGTTTGTGGGAGATGGTTTCCCAGAAAAAAAAATTGGAAATGTTGCAGGGCCATCAGAGAATCATGTTTAGGTTTCAGAGATCCTCCTATGAGAAAGTGGAGTGTCGAGACTTCTGGCGGTGTGTGTTGCAATTTGGTTGGGAGTTCATCCAACAGTCAGGGGAAAAACTATTTATCATGACATTTTGTTGATCTGGCAGAGAAAGAAAAAATGAAGACAATATACAGTAGATTCTAGGAAGTATTATTCATATACTTTCATAACTACTCTGTGAAATAAGTCAGCAGAACTAAAAAAAAACAATCCACATTAAATTGCCACAATGTTGTGAAGTTCATTAACTCAGAGGTTGGAGGTTATCAGACAGTTACATTAAAATGATTGATAGAGCCAACTCAAATATTTCCAGTAAATACAACTTAGACTTTTCATTAATCCCTCTCATAAAGTGCAGATCTCTGCCAGGTAAACCAAAAAGACTATTTGGATGTAACTCCCTTTTTAATCACCAACATTTGGATTTGCAACTGTAATTTAATTACTTTTTTAAAATTACTGTAGGGGATTACAATGTCACTGTATTCGTAACTTCTTACAAATAATTAGTCACATGTAAGTGTAGTGTAGTTACTCTCCAGTAGAGCAAGTATTCATGATATTTTGCCATTGAATTATGGCCAAAAAACACATTTTATGAGGTCACAGTGATCTTTGACCACTGAAATTCATTTTTGAGTCCAAGTGAACATTTGTGCCAAGTTTGAAGAAATTCCCTCAAGGCATTCTTGAAATATCACGTTCAGAAGAATGAGATGACATGACAACATAATGCCTCCAGCCAAGGCTGCTGCTGGTGTGAGGCTGTAAAAAAAATTCTGAATCACAGAGGTGCTTCAGCATACAGTCATGAGTGTGCACCAAAGAAAATTGTCTGATCGGTACATTAGTATGTAAGATTAGCTGCAGACAAGCCCCAGGTCCATTGATCACACACACACACTCACACATGCATTCACACATACACGCAATATTGCACTGATAATAATAATGATATTAATAATAATAATTATAACAATTTTAGGCTTAAATACCCATTATATCATGCTCAGTAAAGTTCATATTAAGTGAAAATTATGAGTTTAATAAAGAAAAGGGAAGAAAAATCCACTGGCACTCAACATTTAAGTTTGTAAAACATCTAAACAAGTTTTAAGTTTTCACTACTCGGAGCATTTGGTTTTGCTGTGCAAGTAAAGTGGATTTCATGAGAAAGTTTTCATCTGCTTCTGTGTCTGTTTTTAATGAAACTGTTATAAAATATAAAATATGCGTCTGTTTCCGGTCCCTGTGAGGAAGAAAATAAGATTCACTGCTTGTCACACAGACGCATTAACCATCTTTGAAAGGGCCAGACTGAGCAGTTACCAAACACACTCGGTTGGACATGATCAGACATCACGTATCCATCCAGTGGTTATATGAGCAGCAGCACCAGACTTGTGTAACAGAATCAGAAACTCCAAATGCTGAACTCCTCCTCCTCCTCACCATCATCATCATCTCACTGGGCGCATCTGCAGGCTGCAGAAGCAGAGCGTTATGAGTTTACACGGATACATTCAAACCTAGCTTTTCTCCTCTGCTCACTGAATATCCTTCATATCCTTCATGTCTATCTTTCATAGACATGAAGGATATTTGAGTTAAAGACAAGTGGCAGCCCCGTCTCACGTGAAATGCTCGCTTTGTCACTTTAAGTCTCCTTTAATTGAGTTCATAATGGGATTACGCATATTTGGCACGCCACTTTACGCATATGCGTGCGTCTATTTTTTTGTTTTCATCCTGCAGGCTGCCCACTCTCAGAGGAATCCGGGGACGCAACAAGGAGATCAAAGAGCGGCTCTTCGGCAGACGCTACAGTGGTCGCACAACGGCAAGATTTTTAGCATTTTAAGCCATGGCTCGGAGTATCAGCCACCGCGGCGGAGAGGTGCGCCTCAGGAGCAAGTGCAGGCGCGACCTGTCACCATCATCCGTGATGCGGACGTGAGACATCCGGACACCTCCACCCAGCAGCAGCAGCAGCAGCAACAGCAGCAGCAGCAGCAGCCTCCTCGGTCGAATAGCCCCGGTGCCCTCCCTCCTGCCCTCCAACGGCTCGTCAGAGGCCACCAGCACCGCCAGCATCACCATGACCGCCCCGGTGAGCGCACCGGGACGCAGAACAGCAGCAGAGTCAATGAGACCGATCCAAAAGTCACCGTCAGTCCGCCTCTGCCCAGGAGAGAAGACATGATGGTCGGCGATGATCCCTACGACCCCTACAAGTCCATCGATGGTGATAATCCGTATTACAATTATTATGACGTTTACGAGAGACCACGGCCGAGACCGAGACCCGGATATGGCACAAGGAACCATCAGTACGGTAAGAGTGGAGAAAAGCGTTCCTACAACAACATTCAGGTCATAAATGAGATGCAGACAGTAGTGGAAGAAGTATTCAGATACTTTACTTAAGTGAAAGTAGTCACACCACACTGTGAAAATACTGCACTGCAAGTAAAAGTCCTGCTTTGAAAGTCACAGCACTCACACCACACTGAAAATACTCTACTGCAAGTAAAAGTCCTGCTTTGAAAAGAAAAGTGCTCAGTCCACATTGTGAAAATGCAGTAAAAGTACTGCTTTGGAGGTCATAGCATTCATACCACACTGTGACAATACTCCACTGCAAGTAAAAGTCCTGCTTTGAAAGTAAAAGTACTCATGCCACACTGAAAATCCATACTTTTGGGGGGTTTAACATAACAGAATCCATCATATTTTATAAGATTATCATATGTTTACATTCTGAAATCTGCCAAGTTGATGCTGCTTTAAAAATCTAGAGAATAGGTTACCTTGAAAAGGTAAGTAATTATAACTATTAGTCTTAAATTATGTTTACCTTCTGCCTTCTGCTTGTTAAGTTTACTTAAAATTTGGTTGCATTTACTTAATTGTGAAGTTGTTCCAACTTAAAAATGGTAAGTGTAGCGTTTGCTGTCCTGGAAGAACCACTTATGTCTGAAGGGACAATTTTTCATGGTGTCAGCTTTGTGGTAATGCATTTTACAGCTAATCCAAGAAGGGTTTAAACGAGTTTATTTAGCTTATGAAGTAGGAGAATTTGCTCAGCCCATAAAGGAACAATGAATCCTTCAGTCTATTTGTTTTAACTTAAAAAAAAAAAAAGTTAGTGTCTGCTTGAAACTTTCACTTTACTGAATCTGAAGACAATTTGAGGTCATTTTGTAATGATTCAAAACGAATAAAAGCCATCCCTAACCCTTTTAGATCACATTCCCTGTCATATTGTGCTCCTATTTAACAAATACCATTAGCAGTGCAGAGGCTAAGATAGATTCATGAGTTAGCTTAGTAGCACCAGCATGGCTCATTGGTGTGTCTTCCAAGATGTTGGCCAACTCAATCCTTGTTAACTTTCCCCCAAATACATATCAATTCAGTGTTCACCGATCCAGTATGATCGATCCAAAGTCTAAATATAGATCTATATCAGTATCGTTATGACAAGGCTTTATTTTGAAATTCCCACAGCATGTCTGTCACAAATGTCTGGAAGAATTCAGTCATAAAATTGCTGAATCATAATTTAGTTAGTTTTTGTGAGTTGACATAAATGTAACTGAACATGTTAAATGTAAATATGATATCTTCTGATACTGATCACAGCGCCTGAACTGAATCGAACTGAAATCATATTGTGGCTTTGTGACTTTGTGATACCAGTAAATATCGCATTGTTGTGCAAAGAATCAATATAATATCATACTGTTATCAAACTTGTGATTTAACTCTAGCTCAGGGTCTCTGCTAACATATCTGCTGTTTGCAGATGACCAAACTGGGTTTAGCAGCCTCTCTGTGAACACAGCCAGACTGGGTCCAAACATGACATCTGAGACGAACAGGAGATATAGTATGGATGTCATTTACTGAGCTTCCTGAGCATCCCGATAGCTTTACTAGCTGCTTAAGTAGCTAACCACTATCTGCCGTTCGCTTGTTTGCTGTGCAGCAAACGTTGAGTTACCTGACTGAGTCCTGGGGTGTCAGACGTCAAACCTGTTGTCCATCTTTGTTGACAAAGTCCTGCGTCGTATGTGCCATCTCTTAAAGTGTTTTTTGCACATGAAAAATATTAGTTTAGTGATGTTTTATGTAGTGATGGAGAAAAGTGAAGTACAGTACTTGAGTAAATGTACTTTATTACTTTCCACCACGAGCTGATATCACTGTTACCGTGTTGTTTTGTTGTTCTAGGTCTGCCTGATCTCGTACCTGACCCCTACTACATTCAAGCCTCTGCCTACGTCCAGAGAGCCCCGATGTACAACCTGAGATGTGCAGCTGAGGAAAACTGTTTGTCAAGGTAGACTGCTGTCAGGACTTATCCACATGGAGAGAAAGAAAAAAGAAAAGCAGGCGTTTTGCAGCCAAGTCTGAGTGTGATTCAGAGGGCTTTGAGCCATAACAACCACCTAAAGTGCTTGTGGGTGAGGGTTGCCCAGAGGAACCATGAGGTAAAATTAACCGAATCCTGCCACTGATGGTGCAGAGGGGTGGAGTGGTGGATGTCTGTGAAGTTTAATCACAGTTTGTCCAAAGAGAGAAAGCTCCGAATGGTAAACACATTATCGAAAACTAACCCAAACAACCACGTGCCTTCAAACTATTTTTCCACCCTCCATTTATACATAGGCAGCCTTCACTCAGACGCTGGAAATCTGCTCCACTCAGAGGAAGGGATGTAGCAGGAAAAACAATCTTACACTGGGTTGCACAAAAAAAAGATTAAGGCTACTACAAGGAGTTTTTTTTAAAACTGGTTATGAAAGTGTCTGTTTAATACATGCCTCTACATGACCTACATAAGCAAACAAGACCATCGGTGAGAAGACTGACTATTTCTGTGTTAGTTATTATTACTGCCTACCACAGATGAATCAAGGCTGTGTTTACATTTTCCCAGGTTAAGTTAGTGAGTACCACGTTAGACGGTTCAAAAGAAAAATAATTATTAAGAAAACTGTATTTTTGACATTAAATTTTATGGTTATTAGAGTGGAAACACAACCGCTTTTGTCCACAGGGGCCTCCAAAACCAACAAAACATGAAAGTTCCTTGAAGTAGTTTTAATACAATCTATGATTAATTGTAATCAGCGTTTAGCAAAACTAGCTTTAAAAGTTGTTAATAAAATTAACCTGAGCTTTGCTGGACAATTCAAAACTAATTTCTTAAATCCAAGTTTAGTGATGTAAACTGAAATTAAACAGTTTAATCAGTATGGAGGTGCTTTGCTTTGCGAAAATGTGGTAAATAAATAAAAATAATTTTGAGAGCTGCTGGGACTAACCAAAAGTTACATTGTTTGCTAGTTAGCTAAAAAGTTTCTTTTTTTTAAAGTGATGTTTGCTAGCTAGTTTAAAATGAAAAAATACTTTATATTACTTGTTTGCTGGCTAAAAACAAACAAGCAATTAAAAACAGTGTTATAATCTTTGCTGGCTAGCTTTAAAAGTTTAAAAAAGTGATATTCTTTGTTAGCTGGCTAAACAGAAACCAAACCAAAAAAAGCGATATTGTTTGCTAGCAAGCCTAAAGAAAAAGAAAAAAAAGTATAATTTCTGCTTGCTAGCCAAAAAGTAAAAAAGAAAAAAGCTTTACATTGTTTACTAGCTAGCTGAAAAGTTGGTTAGCATAGATGCCCGCTTGTGATAGCTCAGCAGAAAATAATTTTGCTCAATCCAAAGTAAAACCTCCTCAGTTGTATGTTTTAAGTTAATATTGGATTCATTTTGGAGGTAAAGGTTTTGGTGCAACAGAATTTAATTTAATCTAGTTTTAGAGAAAAGACTAATCTGGGGTTTGAATTTAATCTTTCTCCATTTTAAGATAATTTAAAAGTTTGGTGCAACATAATTTAAAGGTGAACCATGACTTAAGTGGATTTAGGAATAAGTCCTTGCTGGTGACCTGTTAGTTCAGCTGGTCGAGCGTTCACCTCATGTACAGAGGCTGTGAGTCTTCAGCTGTGCCTGTGGGTCTAATTCCCACCTGCAGGCCTTTTCCATGTGTCATTCCCTCTTCCCAGTCCTCACTTCAGCTGTCCTATTGATTAAATAATATATTTTTTTAAAGAAATTAATCCCTGTTGGTACAACCCAGCCTTCATGATGTAATCATGTCTGTGTATGACCTGCGTTGTTTGTTTTTTTTCCTTTTGGTTTGTGCCTGCAGCTCAGCTTACAGATCCAGTGTCAGAGACTACGACACCCGTATGCTGCTGAGGTTTCCTCAGAGAGTCAAGAACCAGGGGACAGCAGACTTCCTCCCCAACAGGCCACGTTACTCCTGGGAGTGGCACAGCTGTCACCAGTGAGTATAATGTCATGTCAGGGCTGTCCACCTCACCACCATCACAAGAGTCTCTGGGACTCTGTGGCTGTTCCCTTGAATCATTTGCTTTCACTCGCCAACATGCTGGCATCAATTACAGTCACTTGGGGAAGCTTGAGAGAGTCATGTCTGAATTAAGACATACCGCTGATCAAAAACATTGAAATATTGCATTATTCACAGAATACTGAATTGGAGACAGAACATATTCATACTTCATAATTAGATCTGTGTAATTGTTTTGTTTTTCAGTTATACATGTAAGCAGTTGTTGCCAAGAGATCATATTTATAACTGTACACTGTCTTTTCCAGTCCTTAGTTGTGGTATGGCACCCCCTGTTGAACCACAGTTGTGTTACTTTTGGCTGTTTTATAGTTTTTGTTGGCTGTTTTATTGCTTTGCAGAGATTTTGATATCAGGACCGACATCTTAACACACGTTTTATTTGTATCTTTAGGCCTCCAAAGATGTAATTTTCTATTTTTACAATCTATAGTCTGAGATTGTAAAAATATGATGTGACTGAACGTCATTTAACCTTTGAATTCAGCTCAGTTACAACTGCGAAACCAGACACTGTAAAGTAAAGTGGTGTGATGTGCATAATGAACCAAAAAGGGAAAACCACTGCTATTTTTTGTCCCTTTACTGAGCTTTTGGAGAAGTGCCTGGTTTTCCTTGATTCTACAGAAACTACCTCAGTCCATAGTTATGTTGTGAAACAAGCGGTCCACTGTGCAGATCCCCAAGATGGAGCACATGTGGCAGGGATCCAATAAACGGTTGATGTGGACTGTATAGATTTTTTTCCTCTGTGTTCTGGGAGTCAACTGATGTTAAAGTCCAGACTGTTTCTGCCTAATTAAACAAACTGTGCCTTTAAGATAACAGAGTGAAAGCAGAATCGGGCTCACTGCAGTTTTACATGTACATAATAGGGCTCGACCGAATAGTTTGAAGCTTCAAAGCTTCGTTCTTAACACTGACATTGAAATTGTAGATCAACATTTGAATGCAGGCTTTTTTTTCTATATGTCCATTAGTTCTGTTTAAACTTGGTATTTCTGCACAGTTGCAGATAAAGATTAGATTACACTAATATATCAGTATTGTACTATTTATAGAATTAGATTTCAGTTGTGTAGGGCTGAGTATTGTTCAAAGATTTTTGATCGCTTCAGTACCTGTTCCTGAGCCATACTTTTTTCAATACCAAATCCAGTTTCACAAAAAGAAAATTACATTACATATTATAATAACTCACTTTAAAGGATTATCTTTGGGCATAATGTAGTGTCCTCCCTGCATGCCTCTAGGATATAGACAGCCAATCACAAGCATTATTGGACCTTGGTACAAGCATGCTGATGAGGTTTAGTCATTAGGTATCAAAATATAGTATCAAATGACAGGGCATTTTTCAAAACTCAGTAGTATTGAAGCATTTCAGTCGGTGCCATATAAGTATCGAAGTCGGGTAGCCAGTCCTACAGTAGTGGCTGCAGATGACTGTTTCCATTTTGTGTGATTTAAACATTTCCAATTACTCCAGAGGGCTGTATAGTCCAAAAATCAAAATGTATTGAAAAAAAAATAGATGCAATCATTTCTTAAATCCGCAATAGGTTTTTAACTAACAAAATATTCAGGTTCAATTCATATTTGTTGGCATTTAGCCTTTCAAAAACAATATTTTCACTGTGTGGAAAAAACAATTTGTTCTCCTGGTTGTCACACACAAAGGGAGGCACACACCTGTTTATCTGGGCAGTAAAGCAGCAACCCAACAGCACCATAAATTACATTTACACTGACAAAACTTTTTTTAGGGTGTTGACGTCTTAAAAATATGATTCAAGCTACTTTCGAAAACCTCAATAGAAGCATTGAATGGAAAAAGAAAAATGTTCGGTACAGCCCTGGATCATAATAAATATAATCAACACCTGTGATGTGATCAGTCACTGTGACTCACAGCCTCTTAGATGAACACTGGGAAATGTTCAGCAAAATGTAATCAGTAATTGTATGAATGTGGCGCAGGAACGAAAACAGTCCCTGCTCAGTCTCAACGTGAACAGCAGTGTAGGGTTGTTTTAATAAGTCCCAGGCTGATGTGGACCTCATTCGGTTTAGATTAAAAATGTTGTTGAACACTGTTGCTGCTGATCCACAGGCACTTCCACAGCATGGATGAGTTCAGCCACTACGAGCTGCTGGACTCCGCCACACACCGGTCCATGGCGGAGGGCCACAAAGCCAGCTTCTGCCTGGAGGACACGTCCTGCGACTACGGCTACTACAGGCGATACGCCTGCACCGCACATACCCAGGTCTCAAAGATAACTGCTGAAAAGACAACTGTTGAAATGTTGCTTATTTGGGTAACACATTATTTGAAGGGGTGTCATTATACTGTCATAATTATGTCATTACACCTGTCAGGAGTGTTTTTGAAGGTTTATGACTGCTGTCATGAGGTGTCATTCAGTCAGTTGTGTCATTTTTTTTTAATGCAAAGTTGACATTGTTTGAGATGTCTTTGTAATGACAACTTTACATTAATCAAGCCAATAATGTCTTTGTTATGACAACTTCTGGATGCACTCTGTTTTAAACAAGTCTTTAATCAATAACATTCGCAGTACTGATCTGCACTTTCGCACATCATGCTAATATTGTCAGCTCCTGGCACCCCGGAGCTGAGTCAGCTAATTAGGCAGCGAGCTCCGCAGCTAATCAAGCTAACTAGCTAACAGCAGCTACAGATAACAGCAGACAGCAGGTAGCCTGCTTCAGCAACATGTAAACTAGCTCACTGCTATCTGTACATCAGCTAACTCTGTGAACTAAATCATCTTGGCGCTGCACTGTACTCTGTTGTCTAACTGGCCTGATAACTTTTAACGACTTCTTTATGACCAAGTCCAAATGGGACCCTTTAGTTGAGGTCAAGGAAATTATTCATGACACTGTTACAAAATCGTTTGATAGTGTAATAACACTTAATGACAAAAATTTACCTCTTTAATTGAGGTCAAGGAAAGTATTCTCGACGCACGCCGGACAGTTTCATAACTAACCACATATGACAGTATAATGTAATGTTATAACATTAAGCTAAACAGTTTCTTTAACAATTTGATAATGTCAAGTTGTCACAACAAAGACATTGACAGGTTGTGTTGTCTCATTATTGGCTTGATTAATGTCAAACAGTCATAAAGACTGCATCATGTTTATGACAGGAGTAATTACATAGTTATGACAGTGTTATGACAGTTATGCACACTCTTCAAATAGAGTGTTTATTTTTACGTCATGGTGTTATTTAAGAAAATGACAGCTAATGACAACAAATACCACAGGCTAATTTATTAATACAAATATTACATGTTCACAACAGTTGTACAGAGTGCCAGAAACGTGTCTTTTTGCACAACAGACATTTTGACTGGTCACAGCAGGAAAGGCTTGATGGCTTTGTTCTGTTCAAGTGTCTCACTAAGCCGTGTCAGTGAGCCAACATGCACATTCCCCAAGACCCTGAAACTAAAGCAGCTAATTGAAATTCAGCCAACATTCATTTGATTATTTACACCTGTGCTTTTTCCTGTGTAACATGAACACAAAATGTCTTCTGTGGGAAGGACTCTCTGAAATTTTACTGTAACAAAATAACCTAAAAAATGTAGTTATAATGATATGTTGTTGCATGTTCACAGTGCAACAAGGATAATGACTTTACTGACCTGCTTTTCACTGAATGACCTGTTTTTTGGAATTTGTTTTTTTTTTTTAAAAACCACACAGATTGGAGCAGAAGAAAAACAAGTGCTCTTTCACTGCGTCCTTTAGAGAACAGCTTCAGTATTTCCCTTTTGCATGAGCCAGTGGTGATGGTGATTTAATGATTTCCTGTTTCTTCTGCAAGATGATCCCACCTGCCTGTGATCTGTTGCTCAGCACATGATTTCTTTTTCCATCCTGTTCTTTTTCTTTTTAACTCTTTTTCCCTCTTTCGATTCTAATTACTGATCTTTTTATTATAAGCTTTTTGTTCTTACCATTACATAATATGCCTTAAAACATGAAATTTTGTGTTACAGTTAAAGTTACTATTCTATATGTCAAATTGCCTCATTTTGTTGAATAAGAACTTTGTTTTTTATATGAATGCTGTCCAATGTGCAGGGCCTGAGCCCGGGATGTTATGATACCTACAACGCAGACATCGACTGCCAGTGGATTGATATCACAGATGTGAAACCTGGAAACTATATCCTCAAGGTTTGTGAAAAATTCCACATGAGAATTCATGAGACTGTAAAACCCTTTAAAAGAGCTGTGTGGAAAACATGTGCATTCGTGTACATTTGGTAAGAGCCTGTGCTGTTTATGTAGTTTTGTTTTTGTCTTTTTGTTTGGAAATTATTTAACCAGGAAAAAATTGTTGAGATAAAATCTCTTTTTCAGTGGTGACCCTGCCAAAAAGGCTGAAAAATTCAAATACAAAACAAGACATTATAAGTGGTGCAAAGTTGAAACTGATGTCCATGTATCAACAGAAGAGGTTAAATGAGCACAGAAGGTGTATGATAAAATTAATTATTAAACATCAGTTAACTTTTGTTTAAAACTGGTTAGAGAGATGATTGAGTTGAGCCTGCAGGTCAGTCCATAACAGGGGCTGTAAAAAGACCCCTTTTTCCAGTCATCATGCGCAGGTGGCACCTTTAAGCCTAACTTATTGTTGCATCTAAGATTGTAGGTATTTTGTACAAACTTAGGGCACGTTGACTTGGGTAATCTGGCTAGAATGTCTTTGTAAATTAAAATATACCAGTGTTGCAGCCTGCAAATAGCAAGTGAGGACCCTCAGACCACAGAGGCTCCTGTAGTCTGAGTTTTAAATGTCTGTCAAAGCAGCAAGTATGGTATCACCATAGTCTGTGACCAGACGCTCATGGGAGGGTGGAGAGAAATAAAAAATCAGTATTGTTCTCCACAGGTCAGTGTAAATCCGTACTATCAGGTCCCAGAGAGTGACTACAGCAACAACATTGTGCGCTGTGAAGTGCAATACACCGGCAACTACGCCTACTTGTCTGGCTGTCACATGTCAACGTAAGTATCATGTCTCATGCGACAAATATTTCTCTGATATTTCTCGTGTCCTCTGTTAATCCTCATGCTGCTTTTGTTCTTTTCTTTATTAAATATTCTTCAGGTATTGAGAGATGACGGTCATTCACAGCGTGTTCTGTAAATGACAATGAAGAGGACTGCATATGAACGCATACAAAACATCATGAAATGAATTTTGAATTGTCTGTGTTGTTTATAATTTAAAAAAAACTCATATTTTAGAAAAAAAACGCAATCATCTGACGTCATAGTGTCAGATAATGTTGAATTCTTCTTTGCTTTTGTTGGAAAGCAGTTTTTTTTTCTCCTCAATGATAATTGTATTCTTATCTCATCTTTTCTGAATTGCTATTTTTCATTCCCTACTTTTATTGCATTGTACTGTATGCTTGCATTTCATACCAGTTGTGAGATAGAATAGAATAGATCCATGAATTAGATGCTTAGAATAGCAAAATACAAATGTAAACCAGCTTGCACTCACTTTTAAGTCAATATCGATTATATCGCAATTTAAAAGGAACCAGTTTTTAAAGGAAATTGTATTTGTTATATTTATAAGCAACGGAAGAAACTCTCTTTACTCTAAAGCTTTTCTTGTGAAACTTGAAAAAAGTTCAATAAAACGTTGCAATATTGTATCACTTTTTGGACTTATACATTTGAAGTTACTTCCCTGTTGCCTTTGTTTTAAACTTTTTCTGTCTTATTGTCTTTTCCGTGCACACGCACACACACTGAATCACAAACACAGGCTCACAAAGTGTAAAAAGATGACTACAAAAAGTTAAAAGTGGGGCTGCAAAGTAATGATTATTTTCTTAAGAGATTATGATTATTTTTGATGAATCCATGAAGTTTTTGATTAGTTGAAAAAATATCAGGCTCCTGAAGTCCAAACACTGTCATAAAATCTAAAACAGAGGAGGGAATAAAGCTAAGGCTCACATTTGAGAAACTGGAACCAGAAAATATTGAACACTTTCACTTAAAGAAGTACACCAGCAATTTATTATTTCATACTTTTATACTATGTACATATTTTATACTTGGAAAAGACAGATAAAAATCAAACAAGACAAATGCAATCAAAATCAAAGCACAAGCTGCAGAAATATTCAAACTTTTTGTCTGTAGTATGGCTCAAGCTCCAAAATACTGGATCCTACATTTCCCATGATGCAACTTGATAGCCTCTTTCATTTGATCGTCCTGCCCAAGATGAGATAACCCTGAAGACATCACTATGGTGTCATCAGGGTCAGTTTTTGTAAATTTACCTCTCCACCATCAAAGAAAACATACAATAGTGTTTACAAGATGAGTAGAAATGACCATCACTGTTCTTTATGTCTAAAGCTGGTGGAATGCCCCTTTAATAAATGATAGAAATTGTAGGTAATTAATTTATCTGTCGATCAACTGATCAAGTAATTGACTGATGATATATAAATAAAGATGGAATGGATAATAAGATGACAACATGTAATGGCAATATGAATGAACACAAATAAACCGCAAATAACAGAAACATAAATAAAACACAAATAATAAATAATTATTTCAAAAGTAAATTCCGAAATAACAAAATAGACTATTAAAAACGAAAATTTAATGAACTAATAATTAGCAAAAATGTTTTATTATGATAATGATAATGATGATGAAGAAGACATTTTATTATAATTAATAAATAATAAGAAGCGGTGTCTTAATGTTTTTTTTAATTATTATTTCACAAATTATGTGGTAATAGATATATTTTAGACAATTTATTCAGATTCTAATTTATCTAAAAATCACTGACATATTTAGTTATTTTATATCTAATACTTTTTTGACTCTTGATTTGGAGAAGTTCAGCTTTCGGTGTTGCACAACATTAAGATGAACCATGAAATCACTGCCTGGTCATTTGCAGTATCCTCCGCTCCACCAGGGGGGGCCACTGAGACCGTGTCCATGTTTGAATCCAGTGATTTTTATCAGGCTGCCTGCCAGAGAAACTGGAGTAAACCACCAGCAGAGTGTGTGTGTCTATGTGTGTGTGAGTGTGTGTGCCACAGGATCAAACAATTACTTACAAAACTGATCGTTTCTCGAGTCAAAATGCATCCGGTCAGAGTATCGATCCCTTCGTTTCGCTCAGAAAACAACTCGATCGAGAAAGGATACACGGTAAGCTGCTCACTAATAATAACCTCTGTGTGACTGTGTCGTCT
>JAJHUR010004410.1:1993-47266 GCA_027495735.1 Lutjanus campechanus | reverse complement strand
AGCTTTAGATCCACACTGAAATAACAGCTACTGTATAGACTAAAAAAATCTGACACGTTAAGCTACTTGATCCAAATATTGAAGGCATTGCTTCAAAACTATTACATTTAGCTTAAAGTTTAGTACACATCAATTTATTAAACAGGAGAATGTGACTTCTGAAACTCATGTTTCACTCTGTTAAATTTGTTTGCAATTATTTTATTTATTTATTGTCAGTAACATTACAAAAAAACAAAACAAAACATTGTAACAGGCTGTAATGATACAGATTTATTGCATATAGGATTTCGAGCCAAAGCTAATTTACAACCCCTGTCCTTGGTAAGGCCTTTCTCCATAAAAAACCTTCATCATTACCAAGAGTGCATTAGTAAATTGAGCACATAATAAATAATGACAGATTTCTTTGTACAGCGGTGTCACAAAGTGGAGTTTCTTCTCTCATAAATGATCTTTGGCTGAGCGCAGACGCTGGCTGCGGACTGAACGCTTGAACCAGACAACAGACAGTTGTGCTCTTATCAAGTTACTCACAAAAATAAAATTCATTAGCAACAGCTGATGTGACCTACAGAGAGGCTGTAGTTGTGAATGTTTTGTTCTCTATTCTTTGCTAGTTTTGTTGCTTAGAGCTGCAATTCCCAAACTTTTTAGGCCATGCACCCCATTCTACATCCCGATCAGGTTCACACACCCCCACACCTTAAAAAAAGCAGCATACCTATTTATAGCTGACCCCATGGCAAAGGTGGCATATATAGATGCCATTAAAGATATTCCAACAATCTTATTTAAATTGAAACTAGAAGAATGCAACAAGCATCCTGAGCTGAAACAAGATTTCAAACTGAAGCAGTCATTGATAACTTGTGGCCACTCGGGGCTAAGAAAAGTAAGAAGTGAGCTCTCCATGGTCATATAAAACAGAGCAGCCAAAAAAACAGAATTACTGCCTCACAGTTGTTTGTCTCCACCAACCAGTCAAGTTACCGTTTACATCCACGTCTGTTCAGGCTCATATAATGTAAGTAGTGAAGACTTTGAAGGAATTTAACATGGAACTTACCACTATATTGTACCAGTGACAACATGAAGCTTGAAAACTTTTTCTAGCAACTCTCATTGGACTGAATGGGCACCATTTTTTGCATTCACTATCTGCTTCATTATAATAGATCTATGCCCTACAGCAATGGTTCTTTTTTTTTTTTTGGCATGTCTAACCGAAAAAAAAGATCACATCACACGCCCCACAAATTTTTTAAATCAATCATTAACAATGATAGGGGCAACTTGAATTTCAGTGAAGTAAAGGTTACCATGATAGCATCAGCAAACTCTTCTTTGATTATTTACATAAATCATATTCATTTAACTTGGCTTCACTCTTGTATTTCCTCCTGGTCCTCCATGCCCTACCTGCAGTGGCTCTATATGCCCCACCCAGGGCCCGCCCCACAGTTTGAGAGCCACTGCCCTAGAAGCAGCTGGCGCACTTTGAGGGATACACACATTCCACTTTGGGAAACCCTGGCTCAGACAATCCAGGCGTTTCGCCAAGCTGCAGTGTCTGAACTCAGTCACTCACTGGTGCACTCAAGTGATTTTTCATATTCACACACTGTACAGCACAGTACAGAAAGGATGAGCATTTTATCACTTTATTTTAGCTGACACTGATCCATTAACATATTCCTAATTTTTACTCTGGCATCTCTAATGTCAATGAAGTTTTTATTAATTTTGTATTAGATGATGATGTAATTTATATGTAGATAACTTGGCATCTTCACATTTTTGCCACTCCTGGGGAAAAAATAATTTGCACCATTCATGACCAGATATTTCAGGTATCTCCTAAAGCTTATTCTTTATTCACTCATTACCATGTATGTAATATAGAGCTAGCAGTTACAGGAGTCTCACTACCAACTCTACACAATGCATACGTATCAGCTGATGAGCTAGACATGGTCGAGACAAATGACACAGAAAACCACCCTGAACACATCTCTTAGTCATCCTCATTAGTCATCCCTGCCTCCGTGCTTCCCTCCTCCCACCTCCTGCTATCTCTCCACATGGAAAGCATACGTTTCCCCTCCGAATGGACGGATTTTCTGCTTGGCATGCGGCCAGTTAGCATAAACATATTTAGCGTGTTGCTGAAGTTCTAGAAACAGCGAGAACGTCACTTGGAGAGCTAAAAATGCATTCTGAGATGGGGTGGATGTCTCTGTGATTGAGATGTCATGAGTCCCTGCTGCAGCCTGTGTTATCAGTGTCATGCAGTCACTGATCTTAGAGCTGTCAGGAGCACGAAGCCCAAAGGGAAAACAGACAGGATGTGGCTTAAGCCTGATCTGCCCCGGGGTCTACTCCAAATGCAAACATGTGTTCACACCCATGTGTCAGTGCCCGCAGAATTAAATGAAATTCCTCAAATAGCTTCATTGCCAAGTTGGTCGTTATATTCAGAATTTAAATTACTGAGTGTAATAATGGACCAGACAAAACACTACCTTCAAAACAGACATCTGGCAGGCTATTGAAAACCTAAGTTGAAGGTGGAACATCTATTTATAAACAAGATATACTTGTAGGAGATAAGAGTTGTTCAACCAGACAGCAAATAGAGCATGTGAAGACGACTGTTTGAAAATTAGACCTTTTTCAAACAGAGGTGGCAAATTTCCACACATTCTTTACTCAAGTAGAGGTCAAGATACTTTTAAAAACAAGCAAAAAACAAAAAACAAAGAAAAAAATTACTCTGGTAAAAGTAGGAGTACTGATTCAACTTCTTTTCTGCATTAAAAGTGAAAAAGTACAGGCTCTGAAATGTACTAAAAGTAAAAGCTTGCCCTCTGAAAGACATTTCTACCTGCAGTTTCTGTGCAGCTAACTGAGACTCACTAAAACTGCCTGGAGTGAAGGTAACTTGGTGTTGATGTCTGCAGAACAATGTGTATATATAATATAATAAAACTGACCCAATACATTCTGTATTTTGAAAATCACTCAATTAGAGAAACATTAGAGCTTTTGATCAGCTTGTTTACTGCGAGTCAGCTACTCCTTTCACCTTGTATGTACACATTTTTACAAAGGAGATTTGCTCATTTAGTGAAAGAAATTCTTGACAGCAGTGTTAAGCAAGTCAACCAAATATGCAGTAAAATAAATTACACTAACAGTCACATAATTACAATCCATTACTGTCTTCCACACACAGGCTTTAAATTTAATTTACTATTTAACATTTTATATATATATATATATATATATATAATCTGCTGAATTCTCCCAGTGCTTCTTTATGGTGCTTATTTCCCTGTTGTTAGCAGGATTGATCGCACGGGAAACATATACAGCTCTTTTTTTAACAGCATACACCACCATGTTATATGATTTCACACTTTTTTTTTGGCATCACTTAATTCTTGCAATAAACCCCCTTTGTTAGATGTATCTAAAACTATTAAAGAGAATTTAGGTCAAGTCTTGTTTTGAGCGTGGAAGGAAGGAAGAGGAGGATTACAGCCGACTGTAGGCCGATCCCTTCAACAGCCCACATCTCGCTGTCAGAAAACAGCACAGTTGTCTCGACTAATCCATCTTATTATAATCAGCACTTCCTCGCCACATTTTCATGTCCCTCAGCCTGCCTGGAAGATCTTTGAAAGCAGCCATATTTAGTCATTTTATAGCATATGCTGTGACATATTATGTTAGTTGGTTTGACGACAGAGCAATGAAAGCTCACAGAGATGATTTGTCAAGTTTGGTCATCAAATGATTATTTATTAAGCACCAAATCACTCAATCAAAACACATATTTAGCTTCTATTTAATATTTTTTACTAGTTTTATCCTTGTTGATAAATCTGTTTTATGGTATTTTTAGGCATGAAAAGATTCACAAAATCCAAAGTTGTTTGGCTGTTCGGAAAGTGAACCACATAGCCTCCACATTTCTGGTTGTTCTGACATGTCTTACTGTAACATAACCAAATAAAAAACACTTTCATTTATAACAGCACATTGGAGAATTTTAAATAGAAAAATGTCGCTTTGCTTGACCCATTTAGAGCTGTTTCCTGCAAGTGGCAAGCAGTGTAACACATAATCAAAGCAGCGGATTACAAAAATATTACAGGCTAATGTGGTGGCAAAAACATGAGATATCATCTTGGCTTAAAGGAATAGTTCTATCTGGAGCCAACAGCTGGTGAGCTTAGCTTAGCACAAAGACGGGAAACAAGGGAAAAAAAACTAGCCTGACTCTGTACAAAGGTAAAAAAGAAAAAAGAAAAAAAATCAGCCAAACTGTTTCTTGGCCGAGACCAGTTGCCAAACCTCCAGGAAGTTGCTGCTCATAGCCAAGAAACAGTCCAACACATATCTTTGCCACTGATTAAGCAAATGAGATATAACATGTTAATTATTGAGCTTTAGAGGTGCTGAGAGGTGGATTTTGTTACATTTGGAGAAACGGTTTCCCTCTGTTTCTAGCCTTTATGCCAAACTAAGCTAACTGGCTGCTGCCTGCAGCTTCATATTTCTAGACAGACATGAGAGTGGTATCAAGTTTCTTATCTAACTTTCAGCAGGAAAGCAAAGAAATAAATAAATATTTTCCAAAATGTCAAGCTGTTCCTTAAACAACCTCACTGCATTGCATTATATCAGTGCTCCAAACTAACTTTTTCCAAGAGCATCACTTATGAAATACAACACAGTCATATTTTTTCCATCTTAACTGCATTACTGATAAATACTTTGGTAATAAATAGACATTAATAATGTAAACACACAATAAACAAAGAATTTAAAGAACAAAACAAAATAAATTGGGGGAGTATTTACAAGTCGCACTGGGGTTCCTAGTTATAAACTTCAGTAGTGCTGTCTCCAAAAATCATTGCAGTCTAGAGCCGTCTTATATTTTTAAAAAACAGCTGATGAATTGTTTGATTCATTAGACATATTAAATAGAAAGTCTTGTATTGAATGACTGATTCTTCATCAATTGTATTTACCCATAAGAATATTATCAAATTCTAATTTAACCTAATGAAAATCAAGGCACTTTCCTCTTTTCCTGTTCCTGCTTTTTTTCCTGCAGTTTGCATGTGACTTTAAGCTCTGGTAGTGTTCCAGCACACACTACTGTCATTCATGCACAGGTCACATTTGCTTTGGTCTCCACTGCAGCCTTAGGCCTCTCCCAGATGGCCGATGACAGATGCCCACAATTGCTGTTGCCCTTGGTTGGAGTGCAGTCCCTCCCTCCAGATAAAAAATAAAACTGTCCTTCCCACATTCCCCCAAACGTCCCAGTTCTCCCAATTGTCCTAGCTTGACTTTTACTCATAATTTATTTTCCATCATCTTCTGCCTCTCTTGTGTTTTGGTCTGTATAACTTCTGCTTTTAGTCTGCTTATATATTAAAATAGCTCAGTTTGTTTGAGCTCCTGCATCCCATTTTGGTTTTTCCAGCATCCTCTCCTCCTTCTACTGCACCATTCGTTGTCCTTGGCTTAATCCCATGTCCTCTGCTCCTTTTGTATAATGGAGCTGGATGCTTACTAAGGGTTTTAGCCCCAGTGAGGTGCCCCCCCTTATCCTTTATGTCCTGTCACTGGACAAAAAGATGGGAGAGACTCATACTGTGTTATTTAATCCTGTCAGGCACATATGGCATTGAATCCTCTGTCTTATTTGTGCAATGAAAGGATGCATGTGTGTGTGCGTATGTTTTATAATGAATGAGCTAATTTTAAAAAAGTGAAAACACCATAATGAATGAAATATAGGAGTTCTCTGGTAAAACTGAAATTATCCACTGCAAATTTAGCTCTGCGTGGGTTATTTTTTTGCTGTCTCCATATGACAGGACAGTCTGTCCGCCTGGCCATATGCTAGAAAACACTTCAGTTTGAGAGACTCCACCTGGGGGAAGGAGATTACATTTTATCATCCCTGACTGTGGCCTACCTCAGCAATGTTTATGTGGAACACATAACTACCTTAAAGTGAATGTATTTGTGTTGAAAGAAGATTAAGTACAAGGACAGGGATTTATTGTAAATAGGTGGCCAATGTGGGTTCCTCCAATTATGAAACAGTTTGTGCCAAAAATGTGCCTAGTTTTGTAATTTATTTGCATGATGTTATAGTAATCGTAAGAAAATGATTATTTAATAATGATTACACCCTACTATTATAAATCTAATTAGTTTTCCAGTGTTTCTTGCAGAAAAAAAACAACCTTCCTTTATCAAAGGATATTTTGTTCTTACTGCTTGTATGGTTTTGGTCTGTTGCACAACTGGGTGCAGCTGATTTTCTTGCAACAACTGATGCATTGGACTTTAAGTTCTCTATATAATGTGGGCAGATATGGTGATATCATTTTGTCCTGTGAACTGCTTGCTGGTTTTCTCTTCAGCTTGACTCGAGCTTCCACTACTGACACCTAGTCATCATCAAAATCAGTAGTTCCCAGCAGCAGGTCATGGAATATTTTCTACAGTCACTCCTGGAGGGCATTCACAGTTTTATAAAGTTCAGTTTCAAAGTTCAGTTCAGTTGTTAATATACACCCTCTGCCCAACAACTGGTGATTGCTGATATATTCATGAATGTGTTGTATGTGTGTCCTTGAGTTTCAACAGGGAGATGTGGCCGAGTGGCAGATTTGCTCTGTATGCAAATCTGCAAACTAATAAGATATCAAAGGAAATATTCATACACATATTTTCCTTATTAAACTCTTTACCGAACAAAGACTAACTTAGTTGCATGGTTAAGTCATCATAAAACACACTTCATTCAAACTTGACAGAAACAAAATAACTTTAAAACCGACTTGGTTAGTCTTTCCACTGTGCCAGCAACCTCAAACCTTGGTTTTGTTTAAATAAACCCTTAATTCACTGAGTTAGATATGAAAATATTCTGGCTAGGCTGTTTCCATGTCACTCGTTCTTCAGCTCAGCGGGTGTGTACTGAGCAGTGGCTCTCATTCTTTTCTTAGAAACAGACAATTGAATTCGCAAAAGTGATAAAAATCACCCCCCAAAAAGCAACCAGACTCAGCCAATGGCCGATAGCTAAGTTCATCCAGTCACCCAACCCTATTTCCCACTTCTGCACAGCGGCCCAATCATGGTTGTGATTGTGTGTGATTGTATGTGATGTGGCTGCTTAACCTATAGTTTGGTTGTGATGCCCCACCACCTGCATGAGACCACTCTGCAACAAAGCTGTCAATATAAAAGTGAGTCACTATGCAAAAATGGTTGGAAATGCCCAATCTAAATGATGCCACTGATGAGGGTTCACTGTCTTCTAGATGTCCCTTCACAGAGGACGGAATCCATAACTTAAACTTTAAATAAGAGCACAGATTTCAGCTGGAAGTGGTGTGCATCATGGTGTAAATGGTGCTGTACATCTCTTGTGCTTTACACGTGGCATTATTCATTTGTCTAGTCATTTAATGGATTTTAATACTCAGTAAGCCTGTTGGTTGAGTCGCCTGCACTGGCAAATATGCTGAACCAGAGAGGTGGCATGCAGGGCTGTCTACTCCCAGCACATCAGAGAAGGTGACAGCTGATTGGCTGCTCCACCTCATATCTGGCTGTCGCACCGTCTTACTGTGACAAACAATAGAAAGACAGACAAACAACTTGGATAACACACACTTAGCTAGAGCAGGTTTATAAGTGTGTATGTGCGCACACGTCCTAAATGAGAATGCTTGACACAGTTTATTCGCTTTTTGGTTGTTGATTGAGAAATCCTGCAGTTCTTCTCTCTCTCTCTCTCTCTCTCTCTCTCTCTCTGTCTTCAGATACCAGTGGTCTAATTAAAGAGCTGGCATGTCAGAAACCTGCTCTCCTCTTTGTTTAACATTGGATCTAATCTCCTGCTACAGAGTGTGTGCGCGTGTGTTTTGGTGTGTGTGTGTGTGTGTACACGTGTGTTATCTGGTGCCTGCTGTGAGGTGTATACAAGACAGATACAGACATTTGTTGGGAAGCGGGCCAAGCTACCACAGAGGAGTGTGTGTGTTTGTGTGTGTGTATCATGGATGTGTGTATACATGCTTTTCACAAGAATTACTTGCTACTGGGGCTCTAATTGCATTGCCATAATTTCATGGATATTTATATGTTTTGCTTAGACTTGCAAATTTTGTGCATAGATGAACACATTACTGATCAACAATCAATTAATCATTAATAACAGACTTCTTTTTCTCAGTTTTCTTTGTATCATTTTTGTCTTTGTGCCCTTTATTTTGATAGGAAAGCTGGACATAGACAGGAAAGGGGTAGAGAGCGAGCCCAGGCTGGCTACCCCTGTGGTTTTTTAAAATGTGCTATATAAATAAAGTTGATTGATTGATTGATTGATTGATTGATTGATTGATTGATTGATTGATTGATTGATTGATTGATTGATTGATTGATTGATTGATTCAGGTCCGTACATGGGGTGGACGCTCCACCAAGTGAGCAACCAGGTCACCCCCTTTTTACTGAAGTTTTACTGAAGCACAAACAATTTAAACAAGTCAAATAACAAAACAATAAGGCTCTCACTTGAAACAGCTGCTTATTTAACAAATGGCTCCATCAAGCAAAACAATTTCAAATGGGGCTCAATTTCTGCCGTTTCTAGCCTAAAATGCAGACCAAACGAAATCACGAGAAAAAGTGTGAGCTCTGAAGAAATGATACACAACACATCCATTATCAGCTTATACAGTTTTAATTGGTAAAGTTCTTGGTGATTTATTGATTAATGAGTAATCAGTTTTGCTAAATATTCTGGTTTTGAGTGTGAGTGAGAATTACCAAGGGCACAGCTATCATTGCCAAATAACAGTGGTGAATTCAGTCATGCACTTATTTTGATTGGAGTTTGAGCTTTTTACACGATGAGCTGAGAGATGTTGAAAAGACGTCGGTTATTAGCTGTATTTCCCAACTGACCAGCTTGAGTGAGAAATAGGGTTGATCACAGAAACAGTTTAGACAGATACGATCAGTTGCCCTCTGGTGGCAACGTTACAGACGCATCATCAAACATGTCTATTACCACAACACACCTGGCAGCAAGTAGCCTTCTGCCAGCTTGTAGCTATCGTAAATGAAACTGATGGAATCTGGCGTTGTCTGCGTTTTGTTGTGATGAAAAAGCCCATGAATAGCTCTGGATAAATTGTGAAATCCTCTGTCACTTGCGACCATATATTCAAGCACCTCTTTAATGGAGTACTACAGCATAAGGGAAAATGTTGCATTTAATATAATACCAGAAAACACGGGGGGGGGGGGGTACACTGTGCTCTACTGCTTGTGACCCCATGACAAGCTCATCAGCCGGCAGTGTGACCCTGGAGATGGGGAGCAGAGATATAAAACACTCGATGCGACATGTCATGACTAGCCATTTCTATCTCATGATGAGGAGACAACTGATGATGATGACAGCAGCCTCTCCCCGGGTTAGTAAATATGATCATATCTACTACAAAAGAAATGCTGAAGTTTGAAGTGGGAGTTTATGTTTATTTTGCTGTTATTAGCACTGTAACTGTTATTTAGTGGTAAATTTTTGGCATTGGGTTAGTTTTTTTTTTCATTATGTGAATTTTTATGTATTTATCTTATGTTTCAGTACACAACTTTTTGGAGGTGTTAATTTAAAAAATAGAAGTAGGAGATATAAATAATTACCTTTATGCACCATATAAACACATTTGTTTCCTTATTTTGGTTGACTGGTTCAAAAGTTGACTGCAGGCGTGTTGTAGTTTTTATTTCAGGCTTTGTTTGATTTACAGAATAGCCTACACGGTCTATAAAAGTCTGTGTCACTTCCTTCATGTTACGCACAACCATACGCACATACACAGTGTCATCATGTGTTCCCAGCACCAGTTGAGTCCAAGGGAAATGTGGAGACTAAAAATATGCACCTCTTAACAGCTCCCACTCACTTACCTAACAGAATGAATCACTGCATTATAAGAGTGGAACATTTGCAAATGACCTTGTCATAGAGATCTGACACACAAATACCACTCATGCTGTGGGATTACAGATGCCAACACAGTTGTGCCGGTATGGTCTACATATACACTGCAGTGTGTATAGAGTGTTTGTGTGTGTTGCTCTGAGGGTCAAGGTGTGTGTTTTCAAATGTTTATGTCTTGAATGCATCTGTGTGTGCATTCATACTCCAGGTGAGTCATGCTTCTCCTTGGGCTCCTTTTGTTATAAAGAGCTCTTTGTCATCTTTATTTTAAACGCACGACAGAGAGAAACATCTTCGCACAACTAAGAAAAGCTTTTACCTAGAGTTGGGCATTTCATTAATGTATTAACCATTTTATAACTTATGCACACCTGCTCCTCTTTTCCAAATCACGCATACAGCCTGCCTCTATAGATACAGTACTTATTTAATCCTCTGTGTTCCCTGTGCAACATAAAGCTGCGACTATTTATCGTTGTAGTTTCTGTAACAGGATGGTATTTAACTGGTTGTTGTTGTTAGCCCCACACCCAGCCTCCATCCTGGAGAGCCAGGCACTGCTTTTTGTCAGGCCTCTACCCTGTAATCTGCCTGGCTTGGCCTGCCAGGGCTGGCCTCCCCGCTGCAGAAAGGTATTGGGGGGAGACACAGTACTCCATTAGTATATGTATATTAGTGCTGCCACTTAAGATTATTTTAATTGTCAAATATTCTGATTATAATTTCAGTTTTCAATGTTTGTGTCTGTAAAATGACAGAAAACAGTGAAAAATACCACTGTGTTTTACAGTTTTTTATTTGTCATCTTCAAATTGAAAACTCCCAAACCAACACGTAAGACAAAGACAAGCAGCAAATCCTCATACGGGAGAAGGAGAAGAACACTTGCTTTGTTGTTAGAGGGTCAGCGGTTTGGAACCCACTACCACCTGGCCATGTGCCAAGACTCTGAAGCCCAGTTTTTGCATGTCCCAAGCCTGGATTAGCCTGGGTCGCACCAGGACGGGTGTACAGCATAGACAGCCTATGCCAAATCAAATATGCGGATCCACTGTGTTGAAGTCTATGAGGGTTGGGCTGTGTCTACCAAAATAGCACTTGACGATGTCCACAGTGACACGTCCCAGTGGACATTGATACTGTTTTTGAGTGGATGTAATGTAATGTAATATGAGTCTCTTGGGTTCACCTAATTGGGCAAGTATAGCATGGAAATAATAAACAGGACATGGAGATGTAATGATAGAGCACTGACCAGCTGCAGCAGCTTCTTTTTAATTTCTCTCCCACATGTCAAAAACTGAATTTTGCAAACAGTTCCTGTCTTACAGCAACTCTGTGGAGACACACTGCCTCAAATACAGAAGGCTTCAAAATCGCAATGTTAGTAGAGCAGAGGGCTCAGTGGTTGATGACTGACAGCCACTGTGCAATGGCATTGCTCAACAGCACAACACTAACACACCCGAAATGACTGAAATGATTAATCAGTCATTAAAATGGTTGCAGATTAATTTTAATTGCTTCAGCTGTAACATCTACTTCCTGACCACAAATAGTAGTCCTCTGCCAGATCATGCATTATGCCAGTGCAGCGATAGTCCAACTTCTGTTCTTATTTGCCATTCAGCTAATTAATGAGTCCTGCCTTTTTTTTGTTTGATTGTTTTTGCCTGCCTGCTCCTTTTTTGCATCCGCTGGCTGTTGTCAACCTCCTGCTTTGACAAAGTAAACCTGACAAGACAAAGTAAACCTCTTTTTAAGACTTCTTGCTTTGTACATAAATGTAGGAAACAAACAAACAAAAGATAGAAGACGCTGCTATGGAACAAGAATCAGGTAGGAATTACATTTTTCTACAAGATGTAATTGGGGAAAACAAATTAATAGTACATAAATTTTATGTATTTCTCAGGAGAGGAATCAGCCTGGTTGTTTTGAGTCCACAGTACACTCACGAAGCATGCACCTGCCCCACAAATATCACCATCAGACAGGCTGAGAGTCCCCATCGCCCTCAGTGCCTGATTTAGTACCCTGAGCAACAACAGCATGCAGGATTTAAGGTGTAACTGTTAAACGGGAAATCGTTTTTTTCTTGCACCCCAAGGGGACAGACGCAGACATATTAGTCACATTATGAGTAATTTTTGCAACTGGATTCAGGACTGGCAAGGTTATAGTTGTACAGTGTAGGAAGAAAAGTGTCTGAAATTAATAGATACATTATTCTGTAATGCAGTTCATCCACATTTCAGTGCAGAGATCAATACATCTTATGTCATCAGACTGAAATCAACCAGAGATCACTGACCTCCAGCTCTCTGCAGACTGTACAGTCTGTGTTGCCCACGTTCCCTCATCCGCTGCTCAGTAAAATGTGGCCATTTCTTTGCCTTCCCTCTGCACAAATTGCAGCATAATTGAGCTGCAATTTGTGTGGAAAAGGTTCAAATTCATATTTTCACCGGATGTGCGGGGTTGCCTAGCAACACAGCTGTAATTGTAGTCCACCTGTCGTTCAGTTGTTCAATATTCATTTTAACTGTCAAGGCTTGAAAAAAAAACAGGAGTGCGTCTATGTTCTATGCTAACCCCTCACCCTAACCAGTACGTGCCACATACACTCACAGAAATAAGGGTTCCAAAAGGGTTCTTTCGAAAGTGCTGAGGTTCTACCCTGAACCATTTGCTTCTTAAGAACCCTTTTTGAAGAAAGGGTTTGTCAAGGGTTCTTTATAAGACTAAGGGTTTCATTTTTGGAAGAGTTTTTCGAGGATTGCTGAAGGCATGGGCGTTAGAAGAGCTTCACCCTGAAATATTCAAATGTTTCCCCATGTTTCAAATTGTATTATTAGATGTAAACGTGTCTGGACAGCACACATTTCCCATCATGCTTCTGCTTGACTGAGTAGTTTGCTGTAGTTTACAACATGCAAATGTTACATTTTCATACTGTTTGTAATGTATCTACTCAGAACATAGAACCCTTAAAAAACAAGAGGGATATAGGTGAAACCCTTCAAATATAAAATGGTTCTTGGTACAGTAGAACCTCTTGGGTGGGTTCTATATGAAACCTATGGAATATGAAAGGGTTCTCAGTAGATCTGCCTGGGTGGGTTCTGGATGAAACCCTACCAGAAAATGGTTCCTGGTAGATTCCTGTAGGTGCCTTCAAGATGAAAACCCTTGGATTATAAAAGGGTTCTCTTTAGATCATGAGTGGGTTCTAGATGAAACCCTTGCAATACTGAAAGAGTTTTCTGTGAATCTACCAGGGTGGGTTCCAGATGAAACCCTTGGAATATAAATGGGTTCTTAGTAGATCCCCCCTTGGTTCCTTCAAGATGAAAACCCATTGACAATAAAAGGGTTCTCTTTAGATCCTTCTGGGTGGGTTCTGGAGGAAACCCTTTGAACATTAAAGGGTTCTCAGTGGAATACCCTGGCTGGATTCTTGTTAGCACCCTCAGTAAATGGTTAAGGATAGAACCATTACACCATAAAAGGGTTCCCTGCAGAATCTCCCATAGGAGGTTCTGGGTCAAACCTTTTGCAGAGGTATAACCCTTTATGTTGGGTTCTATGTAGAACCCTCTGACAGGCCATTCACACCAACCTGGAACTGGCTCCGTTCTGGTTCAAGCACCTAATTTTTAACCATTCTGAGCATTTCCAGTAAAAACGAACTGGTACAGAACCTGAAAAGTTGGAACCAAAAAATAGCAGGGTTTCCTTGGGAACCAAAGTGGGTGTGTCATATTATACAGCACCCTCTGTTGATGAAATGTTTAATTACAATGCTTAGACTGGAAAAGGGCCCTCAAGGCTTCCAGGTGGAACATTTGTAACAGGCTCTCCAGGAACCAAAAAGGGTTCTCCTATGGGGACAAGCCAAAGAACCCTATATATTGCTAGTTAGCACCTTTATTTTTAAGAGTGTAGAGTTGAGGAAAATAGGAGGCTGGGAACAGGAATGACCCCAGAAGAACTGTTGGTGCTGATGTCTTGTCTTTGTAAACAATCTTCCTGTGAATTTATTGCGCTTAGACACACACATCACTCAGTAAATATATCCTCTGTAGTGAAACGACAAGATTATTAGTCATATTCCTCCACCGTCCAGTTTTTCCATGCCAGGCCGAGTGCTTTATCTGCTGTCGTCTGTTGTCGACGTAATGGAAAAGTAATGACAGGTGTTTGCGGCGAGGGAACTCATCTTGACCTTCGTGTCTGGAACAGTGCCATTTTGAAAAGAGCATATGCTGAAACATCCCAAGACTTAGACAGGCTTGTTCCAGGAAGTTTCCTAGATCGCAGACCAGAAAGAGCATCAAAAGTTCACAGGTTCAGCTGGATTAAAAGCCTGGAGGGCTGTTGGATTTGTTCTGCCTTCATTCTTAAAGGCCAGTCTAAACAGTGGACTTGGTTCTCGGAAATATATTCTGAGACCACCTTGTAATTGTGAGTGATAATTATGGATTCAACAGGCGTTGGCTGTATGGAGACAAATGATCAGAGTGTACAGTAAAGGAACGAAAACACATTTAACATCAAGGTTGCCTTTATAGTGTAATAGATATACAGTTGCAGGGAATTAAGTGCAGCTATATATAGAGAAGTGCCATGCTTCACAGTATGTCACCTTGAGAAAATATGGGACAATGATCCACATGCTGACAAGTAATTTTGTCATATAATTAATTGTGATTTAAAAATGGACTCAGATGTTTTTACACTCAACAACAGCCATTTTGACTGTTTTATACGTGCAATAACTTGTTGAATTAAACTATAGAATGTGGATAGTACCTAACTTTTCATAAAAGTGTCTGAAATTTATTTAAATGTTTTTTTTAATGACACATATAGCAATATGACCATTTTTACTTATTTAGGCCACTGACAGCATGGAAATTGCAGCGATTATATTGTTACTTTTTTGCACAGTTAAAGAAGCATCCTGGTTGCTTAGCAACTATAATGTCACTAAATCGTCCTTATCAGTAGAAAAAATAAAGAATTTGAGGAACATGAAGTTGTAATACTTTTTGTCTTGGCACCTAAACTCATAGAAGTTTTGTGTTAGAGTTTGACACAACCTTTACAAATGCAACTTTTTTTGTTGTATTTTTTGTACAAAAATACACAAAAATGACAAAAGATGACAAACAGCAGCAGAACCACCACAGCTGCACCAAAACAGAGACAGCAGATGTAAGCTGAACAAAACCCACTGACACCTGTTGGAAATATTAATATACCTTATTATATTATTATAGGTACTATACTATGTTGTATGCTTCTATGTGCTTTTATGTTTTAGATCAGCCCATTTCCAGCCTATTTCCCATAATTTTAATTGTTTCTTTCTTGTTTTGAGTAGTTCTAGATTCATCTAAAATTTCATTGGGCTCACCGATGCTTATTATCCTACAGACAAGTACTGCTGTGAATATACACAATTATTACAGTTTACTGTGATGGCATGCATATTGATAAATGCATAAGTAGACAAAATTTACATTTTGGTGTTATGTAATTTTTTTGATACACCTACATAATAAATGCATTAATCTCTTGATTAAGTATTTATCATGAGAGATTATAGAAAATGACCCCTTGTGACAGTTTTCGTTGTACAACACTGTACTGGAGCACAGTGAAGTTCAGCCATGGTATTCTGGCACTTGTAGTGTTAATAAACTGAGCTTAAGTCAAAATGAAAAGCTTGTCCGATCTCTGCAGAGCACCTGTTAATTTTGCAATGATTTTTTTCACATAAATTCCCTCTTTGATGGTGCATTATTCCAAATAATTGTTATACACTTCACGGTGCCAAAGCTTTTCTTGCAGGAGCCCGTCATTTGTCAAAGCTCGGTGATAAACAAGTTCGCCCCTGGTGTGAAACCAGAGCACATGAAGGCAGGCAGCACATCATGCAGATGGGGAGAGCAGCTTGCTGGAAACAGGCTGAACAGGTTGCCAGTTTTATAGCTGCCTGTCAGCCCAGTGCCCACCTGGTTGGACTGTTAGCCTCCATCCACCATCCCACACTGATAGATTAGCATTAAGAAGACCTTCATGGAAACACTGATAAAGAAGTCGTATAGCTGATTTAAGCAGTTACAGATGAAACAGAGTAATATGTTTATGTAGTGGCTTTAACGTCGTTTTCTTTTCATGACGATCATGGACACTGTCTCAGTTATTCAAAACCATAAGACATAAAGACTACAAATACAGCTGAGCCTGATTGCAGTGTTGTTAGTGTTGTGGGTATTTGGTCATAAAAAGTTTTGGAGAGATTAAAAAATGACCTGATGTGAGGATGTCCTGTTGTTCCGGGGCCAATAAAAAATATCATTTTTCCATTTAAAAGTAGAAAATGTGAGTATGTCATGTGTAAGAGGTGCGTATGTGCACATGGGTGTGTACTACATGTGCATGTGTTTAAGGGGAATATTAGTTTATAAACTGTACTTATGCCAGAGCAATGGTAAAAATACATATCCCAATGAGTAAAACAAGTAAAACATGGACAGTGCTGCAGAAAAGCAGTTATAAAACCTCACATAAATGTTTTTAAATCATTGTTGTAACATTTTATAGAGGAACAGCTGTGTGCCAGATGGGAAAATTTGTTCCATAATGTCGTACCCATAAATCTTGAAGCTTTACCTCTGTAAGTGAGCAGCACAGTTGTATTTGAAGGCAGAACGCTTACATCTTCATCATTATTATTGGTGCACAGAGTCTGGTGCCATCATGTTAAGCCAAGCTGAGCTCTGCACACCTTCAACCTGAGCAGATCAGGATAAGTGAAAACCGCTGCAGGTGTGTTGGGCCTTTAAAGAAAATCTTAAAATAATTCCATAAGGCACTAAAACTGTGCATTAGATATAGTTTCAGCAGTCCTTTGGCCAAAACACGTGTTCAGTCAGGGACTGGTAGAAACATGTACAGTATACATGTCAAAGAGCAAAATGACTGATTTCTCCTTCATGTTTGCACCCATGTGGAGAACATTAGACTGGTGCTACAAGTGAGTCCCTTGATAAAGTGATTTATGCTTTATTGACAGGTCATTTCCATGCAGCTGTCTCAGGCCATAAAGCAAAGATGTTGAGCATGCTGTTGGCAGGGAAATTTAGTAGAGACGAGATTTACCAGCAGGTGAATTATTATTTTTATACATCTGCTGTCTTGATTGGCTGGTGACACGAATCATTAGTTGGAATCCTTAAACAAGATGCAGATGCAGGATGTCATAGTACTGAATTCTTTGCACACTTTCTACTCTGCAGAGTGATGATAATAAATAATATCAATAGTTTTGGTGCTCAGGTGAAGTTTTAGGGTCAGAAGTTGCTGCATGTTTAATGTTAGGGCTGCATTCATTTGATTAAATTAATAAAATAAAGGATAAAGGCAATATGTGTGACAAAACAACATTATAATAAAGTACTGTAGTGCTGCAGAGATGCCCCGGCCTACAAATCTAGTTCTCTGCATTGAAAAAAAAAAAACATGTTTATTTGTTACAGTCCCCAACAAATGTCACATCATCATGATTTTAATTCTTTTTTTCATTGTGATCATTTTTGCATCACAATTTTCACAATTTTCTCAATCACAAAACCTGTCAGAATAATTGCAATATGGATGTGCTTTTTGCCATATCATGCAGCCCTGTTTTACACAAACCTAATATACTTGCATTTAACTCAGAGTTAACATTTATTTCTTCTCTATCCTTTTATATTTTTTGAGCAGAAATTCTTATTTCAACCGTATTAAATGTACAAAACTGTGAGTGTGAAAGTGATTTTACATGCATATATGGATTCTCTTTTTCTGTCTTCAAGACCAAAAAGTGATACACAAAGTTAATCAAAAAATGAAACTAAGTCTGCAGTGTTTTCATTCTTTCACAGATCAGTTTGCAGAAATTTTCAGTCTTGGGTTTGATTTCTTTTGCTGCATTTACATTAGGACAGCAGCAGGGCTGAACAATTCTGACTGATATTGCAATTGCAACATGAATTGCAGGGATTGATGATTTTTATTTTCATTTTCACTGAAAACATTGAAATGGATATGGATACATTTTTGCAGGGAATCCCGACCAAACAAATGATTTCTTAAGTCTGTAGAATATGATGAGGTCAGGACATCAGTTGTCTCATGTTTCTTGTATCTGTTCAAGGAGACACATGCCTCCAAGTACCTTGTGTCATTCTAGTTTGTTTATGATTTCATCTTTATCCGGAGAATCGGGTCAGAGAGAGACAGAGAGAGAGAGAGTACATAAAGCAGCATTTATGACCTGTGCTTTATATCCTTGGCTTTGATGTAGTCTTTGGACCAACAGCCAGACAGGCTGATGAGTGGTGGTATTTAAAGAGCTGCTGGGGACAGATAGCTTCACTGCTAAGAGGACAGCACTGCAGATAGTGTGTTAACAGATAAAGCTAGTCAGTTTCTGACGCTTGTGCTCCTCTCTGAGCTTCCATGAAGTGGTTCGACAAACAAAATAGTTCTGTGATACATATAGATCCTGCTGCTGGATGCCTGGGATTTATTTCCAACCACAAGGCCTGTAGGCTGAGCTAATGTCTCCTGCATGGATAATCCTGCCAGTGAGTGACTTACTGTATATAGTTTTTCAGTACTTAAAATATCATAACAAAATGAGAGATTTTCTGCAAGGTACTGTGTAATGATTTTCACTCTTCAGTGACATGTACTGTAAACTAATATGTATATGTATTTTGTTCATTCTTTACTGGTACTATTTAGGTATTTCTAGTGTTTCAGTCCCCCTGCTCATTTGCTCATTATCATTATCACACTTTCTGCATTTCTGCAATTTGGGGGGGGGGGGGTCTTCATAATTGTCAGATTTCTTTTATGCAGTCCAGTTTATGGACTCAGCAGCACAAAATGGGATCATTCTTGTAATTTTGTGAGGTTAAAATGAGCAAAAATAATATAGATTGAGTGTTGAACCTCTATTTCAAGACGTGCATGACCAATAAAGAAGGATTCATGGTGCCTGCTGCACTCCCTCTCTTTAAAGTAGGGCTGTATGATACGGTAGAAAAAATCATATTTCAATCATCTTGACAGATATGATTGTGATATGATTCATAAGTAGTGGAAATGATCATTTTTGCATAACAAAACTCATGATGATGTGACATTTGTTGGGGTGTATACCAAGCAAACATGTCAGGGCATCTCTGCAGCACCACAGTCCTTCCACATTTGTCCTTTATCCAAAAGAAAGTATCTTCTGTGATTTGCGTATTGTGATTTCAGTAATATTTCAATTAATTGTGCAGCCCAACTTTAAAGGATCGAAGCCTGGCTAATTTAAATTAACACATTATTTTGTCAATTTAACCCACTCCCACTAGGTGTTGGGTCAGGTCTTCTGCAAAAATAGTTAGAATGACCCATTAAATGAATCAATGGAGGACCCAGAGGAGCAGCTTCACTATTAAAGGGCTGGAAATCCAACCTGCAGTTGTATTTTGCTCATAATTAAACAAATGATTGTGTCTGATCTTGTTAGTTATGGTGATAATACAGTAATACAACATAATCTAACATACCCTTTATCCTTTTCAAATTAAGTGTCATGGGACTTGATGTAATACACTATTTCTGTGCTAAATTTATGTAATCGTGTGTATTATTGGTAGATGTAGTGTACAAGACACAAAGTACAAATTCATTATCACACCTTGTGCTGCTGCTTGTTAATGTCATGTCAGCCTGATGAAATGAGTTTTTAACATTTCCCATTGTACTATTTTCAAATCAACTAATGTTAAGGATGATAACTATGAACTGGGACTGAATTTTTCAGGATATTTTAGGTACACTAGATGCTGGTCAGCATGTCCCCAGTTTGGAGAAGCAGCAGGAGCACTGGTGTAGGAAGCTAAGCAATGAACTGCTGGGTCTACTAGCAACAAAATGCATTTTGGCCACCTAAAAAAGGTCCACCTAAAGAGATCACTATCTGTTTAAGTGTACGTTATATATATAGAATATTTTCACTGTGTTACTTTGCTGTCAGACAGCCTTTTCTGATGGGAAACTGCTGTTATATGGGTTATTGTGTGTGTGATTTGGTGAGTCTGAACTAACCCTTGAGGACACAGAAGTCACACAATAACACAAATAAACTTACAGATCAAGGCAGTGGCAGACCAGCAACTTCTGTGTTCTGCAAGGTAAAATAATTGTTTTAGCCAGTGGAGCCTGATATATGGCTTATTTAACAGCAGTTTTATTGGAAGAGGCTGCCTAACAGCAAGGTAAAGCGGTGAAAACATTCTAAATATAGCATACACTTAAACTGATATTGATTTTATTTTTTTAGGTGGGCTTTTAAGTGTTAAAAATACATTTTAGTGCTGACCCTGTCCACAGCAGTACTTTGCTTAGCTTCCTCTACCGGTACTCCTAGATAAGTACCTCATACAAACCCACTTCATATAATCTGAACTATTCCTTTCATGTATTACAATGGGTGAAAAAAAAGCTGCAGTAACCTTTTGTAAAGGGGTTTCTCTCTAACTCACAACTAAATGCACTTTCAGCGGGCAGCACCACAGCTTGCTCTGTGGAGCACCAGTAACTTAATGTGTTTGGTTGCAGCAGAAGACTGGGCTGTTCCCAGCTGTCCATTCAGGTGCCAGACAGGCAGAGAAGCCCTGGATGTGGTACAAGCAGAGTGCCAGCAGAAACCAGCAGCTGCTGGCCGGCCGGCAACCTGTTAGAAGTTGTTTTGTAATGTGGCTGTCAGGTGCCAGCTCCAGCTGAGCACATAAAGATGAGTGAGTGCAGCAGCTTGGGTGTTGTCCAGTGTGATGGAGGGTTAACACCGAGACTTGTGGCATCAGTGCACAGTTTTAGACATTAGCCAACATCTGAACAGTGCTCGACTTGGAATAAAAATATTGCAAGGAGTTTAAACCAGCATCCTTCAGAGCATGTATATTCAACATTTAGATAAATAAATAGTAAGTCTACAGTTCACTTCAAAATATATGGCAATATGCAGGGTTTGTACAAAATCTTTAAACTTTTCTTTTCAGGTTTGGAATATACTTGAATTATATTTTATTGCATAATTATATTACTTGAATGTTAAAACATAAAGCTGAACAGTTTCTTCAAGACAGTGACAGGCTAAGTTGTCTTGGTTAATGTCCAGCTGTCATAACAAAGACATTATTGGCTTGATTAATGTCGGGTTGTCATAACAAAGAGATCTCAAACATATTAAAATGGCACTTAATGACAACATAAACATTCATAAAGACTCCTCCAGGTTTATTACAGGCATCATGACATGCTATAACAGTACAAATGACAGTCTTAGGTACACCCCATCAGGTGAAGTGTTGCTGGACTTTGTCTCAGAGTGTCTGTGCCTAATGGTCTAAATGCTTTGACAAAATTACTTTAATGCATTGCTCACTTACTTGCTTTTTCCAGAGCTTTCAACCACACCTCACTGTCTCCATCAGCAAATGGAGTTTGCATAGTCGAGCCAACTCCATGACAACTTGGCAAACTCTTTTCACTAATGAGATACGACTGAAACTCCAGAAAAGGCTAGAAAGTGAAATTATTTTGTCAAGTTACTCTTTCAAAGCTCAAAAATGAAGTATTATCAGTGTTTATGGCCTAAAATCTCATCAATCCAGAAAACTAAAAACAGAACAGAAATATCTTAAAAACTAATTGTTATGGGATTACTTCAACAGCTATTATCCTAAAACACATTCAAAGAAGACAAGATGGATAAAACATTTACAAGACGGCCTCAAGAGATGGGTAAACTGACTTCTGGTAGTTTTATTGTCTGTTTCATCCCTGAATAGAGGGAGCTTGTCTATGCCAACAACCTTAAAGTGAGTTAGACGGCCCACACTTCCCCCTGACTGACCTTGCCTGGTGTCTGCTCATCAGTACTGTTTTGAGATGGTGGACCGTTTACTGACAAAAGACTTTGGAGGCAGGAGCAAAGTCTGAGCTTTTATCCAGCAGCTGTCTGACAGAACGGAGATACATTTTGTACGTCAGACAGTCGGAGAGCAACAGCATATTTCTGCCTTGGCCTGCGGCTCATTTGGGAAGGAAAACAAACAATGTGTCGTGATTAAAAAAAAAAAAAATTGCCATGTACCTGCATTCATTGGTGCAAGGTGATAAAGAGTAACGAGTGGGCAAAATTAAAAAGTACTGGCAAATATTGCAGAAAAGATTAGTTATTTAATCAATCAGTCAAACTAAAAATGTTCTTTCTTTGAACTGACAAAAAAGCAATTTGAAGCCATCAACTTGGAGTCTGACCAGATGGACTAAAGATTTGGACTTTTAAAGTACAAAACAGACAGTGAAATTATGACAATCTACAGCTGTCAGTGTATGGAAACTGATTAATAAGATTTGTATTTAAATGATGCCTTATAAAACTAAAATACAACATCTTATTGAATTAAATTATGAGGCCATCAGTGCAGCCCACAGAGCAACAGCAGGAAGTCTGGTTGGCCAGCTGTTTTTTTGGTAGAAGTCTGGTCCTTCAAACATGTTGGCGAATTATTATTCACCTTAGTCTGAAAAATAATCTCAAGTAATTCTTCCTCACCCCTCCATTTTACGTATATTCTCTCGTTGACGTACGTCCTTCATTGTTTACAACCCACTCACCAGAAAGAATCATCGTTGGATGATCCACGATTTTGGCAAGTTCCTCCGATGGCAACATTTTCTCATGTATTATACCAGAACTAGTCCTGCAAGGTGTTGCTTTCACTCAAGGAAAGCAACGCTGAGCAGAGATGTGCTTTCTAAAATAAGAAAATGTTCATCATCCAATATTGGCGTTTTCTTCCTGGAGAGTGGGTTGACTTTTTTCCAACTTCGTCTCCAAGAAAATACTTTTATAAATTACTAAATTGGTTTCCCAGTTACACTGTGATCACTCCCAGTGAGCACCAACTAGTATTTCAACATTAATTTTTAGTTGAAAAGTGGATGAAATTTGGTCTGAACCTCTTTTTAACCAGCTAAAATCTTGTTACAAAACTCAACTTTGTCGTATCATTGTGATAATAAGTTTAAATTTAGGTTGAAAGAGTGACAATATCAATTAGTGTGAAAGTTTTTCTCCATGGTCAATTTTCACTGGTAGGTGAGATCTGGTCTACATGAAGACGTAATTTCAACACATTTAATGTTTCATATAAAATAAATAAATATGAACTATAGAAGCTGTTTGCTGCCAACAAGAAGCTTTTGGGACATCGTAAAGTTTTGTACATTAACGTAAAATAAGAGATTGTGCTTCTCGCTGGAGTCTAACACACTTGTGCAAGAAAAGTTTCAGGAAGTTAGGTGACGTACTAGGGAGAGCAACAAAGTCCATATGGGCAGAAAGATGTGGAGAAAAAAATGGGTTAAACTCTTGACTTTCACCCACCAGGATTTGAGTCCTGTGTAAGGCAAGTTTTGAGAGAAATTGGGATGTAGTTTCTTAGTGGAGGTTTTAAGTGATGGCAGGCTATTATTTACACATTGCAGACGATGAAAACTGTCACTTGCAAATCCAACAGATTCAACAAATAGTCAGTGATAAAACTTTCACTTTTGATCCTAATCTGAACGTCTTTCACTGGTGATCACAGTCATTTCTTTGAACATCTTTTCAATGGCAAATGCTCACTTGGCTACCTGTCAGAGGCACCATTTTCTGGAGTAAATTCCTGTCCCGTCCTGTCTGTTGTTAGGTTTAGATGACTAAAGGTTAGGGAGAGACTGTGATTAACAGTTTCATGTTAATAAAGACGTTGTTTCTGGTGCTTTAAGTCATTGCCAGCTTTTTCTGTATTAAACCAAACCTTAAAAGATTAAGAAGAAAATTCCACTTGGATCCACGTCAGGTCAGAATGTTTAAAAATAGGAATCACACCCATATTTATACATTGTGGACCTCCATAGGCTGACGGGCTCCATGAAACATCAAAAACCAGAGCTTGGAGTAAAGGGCCGTCTACACCAAGAACTATAACTACAACTTACAATTTCATTTAGCAGACGTCTTTATTCAAAGCGATGCACATCTGAGAGCTGATACAACACAAGCCTGATAGGACGTAGACGTAACTATAATTATAAAATAAATAGTTCTAAAATCATTCTAACTCAAATGGATGGCAGACTGCAGCTTTACAGTTTTGATGTGTACTTCTCCGTCTACTTCTTAGTGTGTATGGCCCTTAAGAGTTACCTTTTCCTATGACGCTGTTTCTGACAGCCACATATAATTACTGTCGCTCTCTCCCCAGATCTTAACCAAAGTACCAAACCACCTCACTCTGAGTGGATTTTGTATTTGAGGATCATATATTTTGCCTAAAACTAATGAAATGTGTTGTTAGTGAATATTTTACTTTATTTTTACTTTATTTCCTGTGCCAAAATTACATTTAAAGGGTGACTCATCTGCATTGTTTTCCAAGGTTTTTGAAATGAATAAAACTCATTCAGCTGTCAGCAAAGACATAAGTTACAGGGCTGATGCCCTCCCTTCCCCTCCCTCAGCATCGGGGGTTTATTCTGTGTGTATTCTGTACAACACCATCTTTCAGAAACCTACGTCAGGTCATGTAGATTAGAAGAGCTTGGGGAAAATAGTGTTTATACATACTTCAACCAAAAATTGAATGTCTGATTCAATAAAATGTTCCCCAAGGTTTCTCTGACTTAAGGACCTTTCACACCAAGAACTATAACTATAAAAAATATGGTTATTAAATTGTTCTAACTGAAGTGGATGGTCGTATATTATATATATTCATAGTTATAGTTAAAGTTCTTGGTGTGCAGCCATTTAGATTTTTGTACTTTGCCTCAAGATAGAAAGCCTATGGAAAAAAATATTCAGCATTTTCTTTAATATACTTTAATATACTTGAGCCACATCCTAGAGTGATTATATTGGGAATATCAGATGCTTTTAGAAAACTGACTACTTTTCAGCAACCCTTTGTCCCCTGTGAGCTGACAGCAGCTAAAAACATATACATATACTTAAATTATAGGGGGGAAAAAAGCTAAAGATGCTCTCGTGAAGCTGTGGATCCCAGAAATGATAAGTTACACCTTAGAATCAGGTTTATGTTAAATAATAGACTGATCCAATCTATTTTAAGAAATATGGTCTCCTTTCTCTTCTTTATCTTTCTCCTTATTTTATGTAATTTTTGTGAAATATTGTAAAAAAAAAAAAGAAAAAAAAAAGTGAAGCAGTTCCTTGTACTGCATCAGTGCTTCCAATAAATATATTTAAAAACAAAATTTGAATCTTCAAATGAGAACACATAAGGATCTCTGCTGAGAAGCCACAGAATGATTTTTAAAAAACTCAAAACACAAAGAATCCAGGGACTTTGTGCTATTTGTATGCTGTACGTGTTGACTGTCCCTGGCTTTTGTAAATGGTGATTTTTCACTATTTTCTGACACGTTATATGTTTCAGGGATGTATGTCTTATAGTCAAGGTAAAAGGGTGAACACCTGCTTGTGTTGAAACACATCACCAGCAGTCTTTACCAGCAATCACTCGTGTCCCTGCCCATTGCTACGCTGTAGTAAAACATCATTCAAATAATCATGGCGACGGCCTGCAGCTTTGAAGTCCATGTTGCTGGTCGGAGGCTGATGAATTCCAGCGAACACATTTCCATACCTCTTTCATCTCTCCGCCAGTCAAATTGAATTTTTAGAACAGCAAAGATTTCACAAATGATGGTTTCTGTTTGGCGGGGAGGGGGGTGTATTCAATGAGGCGAGCGATAAAATGTCCAACGCCATGAGGACTTAATTGATTCCATTATCATATGAACAGCAGCACCAAAACAAAGAATCCAGTTAGACTTTGGGTGACATTTTGCACATTCACAGCAGCAGCAGCAGCTTGATTTATGCTGTCAGTCTGCCACAATCGCTCAGCCATTACAGGTATTAAGGCTGTGTGCTCTCACAAAGAAACATGTCGCTTTGTGTGCACCCCGGGAATCGGCTTTTATTATCTGATAAATAGAGAGAAGCTGGAACAAGATACTTATCTACAGACGTACATACACATCTCTGCTGTAATGCTGTGATGTGTGCCTGAGATAGGCCATTCTTTCCGGCTAATGGATGTCTTAGGGCCAGGTTATACGGCAAACTGTTTATGCCTTGTGATGGAGGATACTGTCCTCTTAATTCTAAAGCTTAAATGGGAATATCAGAGATTTTTAACACATGCATTTGAAAATTTGTACATGCTGACTGTGATGTTGATAAATGCAAACATCCTTTGTCTGTCTATGAAATCTCTGTTTGGTACAGAGAAATATCAATGGTGGTGAACATAAAATTGCAGATTGAATCACACTGAAGAAAAAGAGCATCACTGCTGTGAATGGAGTCACGCTGCTCTGTTGCCCCCCTGTGGAGGCTTTAACAACATACATACCACACATTTTGATTAAAACGTCCTCCACGGGGACTATATTGCTTCTATTTCACGCGACAATTACACGACACGACAGTTACATTATTGAAGAGGCGTTAAGCCTCGTAGATCTTCACATTACAGACGAAGTTTCCTGAAGGTCTTAATGCTGAGTTGTTAATGTGATACTGTTCAGTGTTGAGTTGGTTTGAACAGGAGGTATTTTTTATTAATACTAGATCTATTGGCTGATTTTTGCACATTACACACATCATCCACATGTTTATGTATTTCTAATGTCTTCTGTTTCTATGAGATTTAAATAGTTTCCTATTTTTTCCAGGTTTCTACTGGATTTAAAAAATATTTTTATGTTATTTCAAAGCTTCTGAGATTTGTAAATATTGTTCTATTTTTTTTCCAAATGTCTGTAAGATTTAATCATGTTTTTAGATTCTTTTAAAGTCTCTGCAAGACTTTAAAATATTTGTTTTATATCTTTTTTGCAGCCTTTTGAGATTTTAAAATATTTCTCTATTTCTTCCATGTTTCAGGTTTAATAATATTTTACTATTTTAATTTTTTCTAAATTTCTCTGAAATGTAGAAATATTTTAATATTATTTCCAAGCTTATATGAGAACTAAAAAGTTTCTATGAGATTTAAAAACATTTTCAGGCCTCTATGAGATTTTAAGATATTTCTCTATTTTTTAAGTTAAGTTTGATTTTTAATTTTAAAAATATTTTAGTTTTTTTTTTTTCCTACTTTTTTTAAAATGAGATTTTAAAATATTTTTGTACTTTTCCCAGATTTTTCTATATGTACCACTCTGTGATTGCATGTGGGTCTTGGAGATCTTCATTTGGCCAATATTATTATTGTTTATAAGGGGCTGGATACATTTTAATCTTATTGCCTGATAAATCAGCTCAACAAAGGTCTCTGATTGGCCTCAGGAGGAGGACATGTTGTCTTTATCTGTCTGGAATGTTTTTTCTTTGTTTCTCTGCTCTATGTGATGAAGGTCTAACGACAGAAATGTTTTATCTTTAATAAAGTTAATTGCAAGTAAAGGACAGTGTGCAAGAGTTCTCTCTTCTCTTGCATATGAATTTTCAACAACTCTGATTAATATCCTCCATGACCTTTTTTTGTTCTTTCTCCAGATATGAAGCGTCCAAAGAGCCCCGACTGGCTGGACAGCAGCCCACCTCCCAAGAGTCAGGAGGGACAGGAGGAGGAGGAAGAGGAGGAAGATGAAGACGTGAGGAGGGTGGTGGCGGCGGCGGCGGGGCACAGGGCCAAACGAGAACGCCGTCAGAGCAACAGCAGCAGCAGCAGCAGTGCCACGATGTGCCAGGTGTGCAACATCCAGCTGAACTCCAGCGCCCAGGCCCAGATCCACTACAGAGGGAAGACGCACCAGAGGAGGCTGCGACGACTGGCAAAGGCTGTCAGCACAGGTCGAGATCCACTGATTTTATAATCTCGATATCTCGCGATATAATCAGCTGTATGCCTGAACCTTCTCAGTAGCCACAACTTCCACTGGACATGCAGGCTCAGCTTTTTTCAGCTTTTGTGATTTCTTTGCAAGTCTCCGTTAGATGCATTTGGCAGATGCGGTGACACTGCAGCAGGTGCTTCACCATCTGTTGACTTGTGGAGTTTTCCACACTACTGACTGCACTCTTAAAGTTTACTGTATTTTTGTTCATGCCTTCTAAAACTACCTTAAAACTAAATGAAAAACTAAGGGGCCATTTTATGCAGTACAGCAGCTCTGCCACATATTCTACATTTCCAAAGCTTATAATGGATTATAATTGACATGCAAGCTCAGCAGCCACTGTTATGATTTCATCTGTAGCACTTTGCTGCTGATGAAGACTGTGTGACACAGTTAAAAGCTAAATTTTCAGGCTGCAGTTTGCATAAGGTTGAATTCTGTGTTTCAGAAGTGACTCATATTAAGATTAATATCAAATAAGTATAGAAAAAGAATCTCCATTTTTAACTGGCTTTTCACAGCATATTAAGACAACTTAAAGAGACAGAAAGAGGTCAAGTAGTCCCCGCACGAATGGACATTTCCCACAGCAGACATTTTGATTTGTCATAACAGGAAAAGCACAGGTGTAACTAATAACATTAATGATGGCTCCATTACATTAAAATGTCCCAGCAGACATCATGCACGACAGCAGAGCCGTGGAACTGGAGCACGTAAATGGAACAGAGCCATCATTCACATTGACAAGTTGAAATGTCTGCTGTGAAAAATGTCTATTGAAGTTTGTCATGATTTTCAGCTGTTTCATGTTTTATGTTGCAATCTTTCAAAGTTAACACTTATTACTGGAGAGGACCAACATGTAGACCCTCACCAACATTGACTGAAAGACTCATAACTTCATATTTGCTTGACAACGCTACAAACTGCCTCAAAATGGCCAGAGTTTAATCAACAACGCTTCCTGTCTCAGCAAAAACAGAACATTATGAACTTCTTCAAATTGATATTTACTGCAGGGCTGTTTTATTGTCAGTGCTTCTGTTATTTTGTCATCTGCAGTATTTTAATCAATTTTTCCTCCGCAGAGGGTCTGTTTACAAGTGGCAGGAACAGCTGCTTTGTTTCAGAGCCTGATGTTTCTTGGTGCTCTTGATATCAAGAAATTGTGTGTCCAGCACCGTCTAACAGTATACATGTTGTTACATGTCACAGTGCAGGCACTGGGTCTCGCTTTTACACATCTATGGGGTTTTTTTGTGCTGCGTAGACAGATGAAAGCAATAGAAAAGCAAAAACATAAGATTTGGAGGGACCACAACCTGTCAGAAAAGCTTTGTTTGTCCTCAGCACTAAGTCAGCAAGTTCTGTGTACAGGCATTCCTCTAGAAGAAGTGCTGTTTGGTATTTTTGACAAAAAATAAAGAATAAAGGAGAAATAGTCTTTCAGCAGATTTGGAAGTAGTACCCTGGGGCCGTATGACTGAAAGTTCCTAACTTGCAGATCCTATCTTATCTGTTTGGTAATAATTATAATTAGGGTTAGGACCTGATTTACTGTAAGAAAAAATCCACCATGAATAGCGCCTAAGACAATGTTCCTATCCTAATTTCGGATAGGAAAAAGGTATTACACAAACATCCTAACTTCCCAAAATCTTAGATAAACTTTTCCACCTATAGATCCTTACAGTTTGCAACCAATGAGCAAGCTGCGTGCGATGACTCGTCTAGATGACTGGGGGAGACCGCTGCTCTGTTTTTTCGAAATGCTCATACAGTTTTTCAATAGCATCGTATGTAAAAGTAGTAGCTGATGGTGTTGTTAGCTAACAGTAGGCTGACAGGAGTGGTCACTAACAGTAGCTGATAGCTGTTCTATTTTCCTTGTTTAATAGGAGCAACTACACGTGGAAGAGTAGCTTTCTAACTAGCTAACTGTAGCTAACAGTAGTTTTCACTAACAGCTAATTGTAGTGTTGGCTAACAGCAACTAACGGCAATGTTAGTAGCTGATGGTAGTGTTAACTAGCTAAAGGCAGTGTTAGCTAACAGTAGCTAAATGTCGTGTTAGCTAACAGGAACTAACGGTAGTAACTAACTGTTTAATCCATATGGCTGCTTTTTTTTATTGCTTTACACAATGGATATGGATATGGTGAAGACTGTCTTTGCTGCCTTAGCGTACTGTTTATTATTTTATTCAAGTTAGCATTTTTGTTAATTGCCCAAAAAGAAGTAGAGAAATATATTTTCTCTACAGATGTTATCACTACCTGTAAGTCACCTGTCTTGAAGTGTCGCTTATTGTTTTTGCTCCATTTTTTTTTTGGTGCATATTTTAGTGTGTTTCAATGAGAAAAAAACAATCATTAGAAAGTTGTTAAGCTCGGCAAGATTTTAAAAAAAGTAGTGCTGGTTGCCAGGTAACAGACATAGCCTAAAAGTTGATAAGCGATGTTGGATTGAGTATTGAGGATTTCTTAACCTGACAGTAGGATTCCTTAAGATAGTTCAGATTTGCTTCTGTAAAATCAAATTGGGAAAACGCATATCTTAGACTCCTCCTATCTTAAATGAAGACTTAAGACAGGAAGTTTCTTTCCTGATAGTAACACACCTTGTTCAGTCGGTTGTGTATTTATTTTGACTTGTAGTATACTCTCTCTGTCATGATGTTGCAAATGTTCACATCATCTGCATGCAATGAGGATCTGTTATGCATTCAGTATATATTTACTATTCCAGAAGAGCCCCTCGCCATTTCCAAGCATTTTCTGCACACCTGTGTGGACGAGGGGCCATTAATCACCTTCACTCACCGCCACCTGTGTCACTCTGCCACGCTGACCAGCTTGATCAATCAGCACTCCGAAAAAACAAAAAGCCTCTAATGAACAACTGGCCACTAAGATGGCACTTTTTAATGCTGATTTATGAGGCTGTCTTTCTCTGTATAGGCTTACCGCACATATTTAGCTGTTCCAATCTAACACAGAGCATGAAATTAAATTAATACTATATCCATTGTTTGATTTCTCCCTCACTTCAACCTCATTTTGTTATCATCAGAATGTTATTGACTTTTTTCTCTGTCAGATAATAGCCTTTGCAGATCATCATTCATACTTAAAAGTGTGAGACTGATCCAGAGCAAAAGAACAGTATATGTGAGTGTGCGCATAGTTCCCATTTCTGGGGGCTCTATCTATCTACGTATTATGTTTTTGACTTTCCAGTATCTAGGGACAAACTTTCAGTTCCTGACTCACTGATCAGAAGCTCTGGCTGCAGTAACTTTTCTGGAAATCTGGGCCAATCGCCACCATTCGTCCTGCTTTTTGGTGCAGAAACAGACAGTTTTGTGAATGTTACCCCATTTCCAGCTGGTGAAAATAAGAGACCGGTGACTCCATATGGTGGCTTCATGCCTACATATCATCTTCAGGCTTAGCAGAGACTAAGGCAATACATTCATCAGTGGGTCCAAGAATATTGACCAAGAAGGAGTTATCCTGCTTTCGAAGCTGTGCCAATAGTGCCTACATATACCACGAGGCATTGCATGTGAGCTTATCCTGCCCACTTTTTCATGTATCACCACCCAAGCCTATAGTTATTACCTTGTTTGCAGAAACCTAGCATTAGGTGACAAAAACATCTATCCAGAGGAGGAGACTTGAAATCCAAGCCACAATCCACATGAAAAGTGACAAATTTTCCCTTAAAGACAGACTGTCCCCACTGTCATTTGCAAGTTATCGGATCAGATTTGTGTGCAGACATCATCAACCTATCTGCACGGGTTGTTACAGTAACAATTTCGGTAATTACACGTTTCCTATTTCCACTTATACATCATCAGTTTGCCTCATTATTGACCGTAGTTGACATGACATAGACACTACTTTCTTCTCCACCATATAATGTATAAATACTTAGATTTCTGCCAATGAAATTAAATGGTGCACAGTAAACGTAGTGCACTTAAATCTTAATACAAATGGATCTGGTGAAGCTGTCCCTCAGTTATAATGAAGGTAGATTGTTTATCAATATACAGTAGATGTCTTCTACTTAGAGTTAGTTCATGATGTCTCCTCAAAGCTATTACAAGGAGTTTTTAACTGCTTATGAAACAGTCTCCCTTTAATACAGACGCCTCCATATGACCTACATAAGTTAACAAGACCATCAGCGAGAAGATTGGTTATATCTACATAGTTATTTTTAATGAATGAACCGGGTCGGATTCTCTGTGAAATCAGATGAAACGAGCCTGTGTTTACATTTTCCGAGGCAAAGTTACAGTGAGTTGTATGTGAAAAGTTAGAAGGAGGAGTTTTTTCTTGATATATATATTTTTTATTTTTGACAAGTTTTGTCCACAGGGGCCTCTAAAATCACCACAGTATGCATGTTCCTTGTAGTAGCTTCAGCAAACCAAAAGTGAAGCCAACAGCAGAAATAACGGTGTTTAACCTATTTAAAAGTGTAGTATGTGTTTTATACTTACAAGGCAGACTGAACACTAATTGTTTGCATGCTAAAACATCACCATCACAGTAGCGCCACTTTAGTGTTACTTTGTCATTGAGAAGAGGGTCAGACTCTCACCCACAAAAATCTGTATTCTGATATGCACGGGGTATCACCATGCAGACTATGCACAGTGATCTGCAGTGGCTTCCTCTGTGATGCAAAGAGCGTTGACAGACTTGACACAATTTATTGATCATTAATCATACCACTGAAGATGTGGTGATAAGTTTGACAGTAGAGTAATCGTTTAGCCGCGCTGACAAACAGGATCCTTTGAACTTCCCTGTAGCACATTCGGCGTTTCTTTTTCAACCCGACACATCTGAGCCACCACTCAACTCAACTTTACACACTAAATACAACTTACCCTGACACGCACTCGTCTCTTTGTGAGTGTTTGTGTTCTTGTACTTTTGTCCTTGTAGGAACATGAACAGGCCTTTTTCAACATGTCACAGTTCCTGCACTTTTCTTCTCCAACATCTATAATTTGTTTTTGTTTTTTTTTGCTGTTTTCCAGCTCCTTCATTTCTTTTGTGCAGTGGATTATGGGACAATAGTAACCATCAACAGCACACTATAAAATGATGCATTTTTACGCATTGTTTAGGTGTAGTTTATTTTGTCATTTTACCCTTGTAAACACAGTCCATACTCAAAACCTGCTTAGATTTAGTTTGGAGTATGAAACTGGGTCACAGTTTAAAGTATGTTTGATTGTCGATAGCTGTAGCCCGTCATTTCAGAATGTGTTGGCATACTTATCTGAATGAAGAGATTTATAATCTCGTGAATGAAGAGATTTATAATCTCGTGAATGAAATGAGTGTCTTAGAGTGCCACAACCAACTGAGAAAATGTATATGGTCTTTTGAGTGTGACCTCTATTCTGTTCCAGTTCGCTAGTAAGACAGCAGGGAGTTATTTGTTCTCTCAGATGAGTTGCTTCCTTACAGACACATTTCTCTAAACAATTTGTGCAGGAAATACTTCCATACCATGATGAACTGTACAGTTGTACACACAGAATTTACTCCTTGTTGTACAGCAAACAAAGTAATGGTGACATTTTTAGAATTACAGAACACAGTTGAAATTATTGTATAATGTAATTATTTGCGTTTTGATGTAGGTCATTGCAAACATTCATTGTTAATCCTTCGTTTCATAATGTTTCTCGTGTTAAGATTGGACGTGTGCATCAGCAGCATGAGCACTGACAGGGTTTAAACACCCAGCCTGCTGTGGGCCACAGTGTCAGAGCCATCTCCTCCATTAATTGATTGTTAAGACGAGACTCACTCATGGGCAGCTTGTGTCACTCCCTCAGGGTGAAGGGCCTCTTGTGTCCCCATGCAGGGCATGGAGTGATTTCACACCTGCCATGTTTGAACCGGTTAAATGAACCCTGCGGCGTTTGATCCCTTTTGTTTGGGTTGCTGTGATAATACCACAGTCAAATTACACAGTCATCAAACAACTAAACTAACTAAAAATAGCCAGGAACTTTTTTAATTTGGAGCAAAAATAGAATCAGATCAGAGACAGGAAAATAACATGTAAACCTTTTCGAGACACAGAGTGCCTAATTTTTGCCCAAAACAACTGCCTGGAAATCCAAGGTGATGTCTTGAAATGTTTTGTTATGTTTGACCAACAGTTCAAAATCATTTTTTCTTATGTTTGTGTCACCTTAAATGTCTGGCCTTGACTATGCTGACTTGTATCTCTGCAAAATTTATCACCGTGTTTTCACATTCCTCTTCTCAGTAGGTGACATGAAGGGGGATGCCACCCCCCTCTGTTAACCTGCCACACACCCCCTCCGTCCCCCAGTAGCAGAGAGAGCACAGGGCGACACGGGTTGTTAAATCTGTTCGTCTAGAGGTCATTAAGAATCTCTTAATGTGGTATCTGATACATCAACATGCAACATGACTCATTACTGGAATCAGTAATGAGTCTTCAGGCAGAAAATGGCAGTTAAGCAGATCTTCTGTTAAACCTTGTCAACAAATAGGAAGGAAGATTCCAACACACAAATACACACAGACGCCAGGTTTGATATCTTGTCTCACAAGCCTGTTCTCCCTGTTGCCTGTTTCCCAGCAGAGAGGAGAAAAGGAGGACGAGCCGAGTCAATTAAGGTGACTGTTGGTATAATTCAGTCTGTGCTGCGATGAAACCAGCCTAATAATACCCATTCCCTTCCCACCGCTGAACTAGCATTCCCTTTATTTAGCCTCATGAAGTGATTGCTCAAATGAAAAGAGATTTTAATGGGGTGGTTCTCACTGGGAGCCTTCTGAAAAGGGAACGGACCAAAACACTTTCCACTTCCTACACTCCACGATAAGCTTCTGAACCTCCATGGAGTCGTTTCATTTCATGCGTTATGGTTTTCAGATTTTCAGTATGATGTGTGTTTGTGTCATGTAGACTCCAGTACTGCTATGTGTGTATACTGCACACACAGGCACCCTCAAAAATAGAGGCACAGGAGAAGTTTGTGTATTGTTTTTAGGGTAAATTTGTCCAATTCAGCTGAACTAAAGATCTAAAGGGCAGCACTAGATTAAATCACCAGAGGTGGCAAGTCAAAGTGAAGAAGTACAGGCCCTGAAAGGTTCTCACAGTATAAATGTAAAAAGTAACCGTCTGAAGGACATTTCTATGGCTGTTTCTGTGCAAAACTAACTGAATGTTTACATCATTTTCATCACGTTACATCGTCATCATCGTCATCTTTTTCATTGTTTTCATCCTGTTGCATCTTTGACGATGTTTTCACCTTGTTACATCTTTTTTGTTGTTTTTGTCCTGTTGCGTCTTTTACATCATTTTTGTTTTTGTTTTTTACATCTTGTACGTCTTTTGACGTCATTGCATCTTTTACATTGTTGTTGTCTTCGTTATGTTATATCTTTTTACATAATTTTCCTCTTGTTACATAGTTTAAGTTGTTTTCATCTTTTACATCTTTTTTACACTTTTTACATGTTAATGTGTCTTGTTGCGTCCTTTAAATCATTTTTTTCTCTTTATACGTGATCTTTTACATTGTTTTCTTCTTGCTAAATTTGTCCTGTTACATTTGTCTCATTACATTTGCATGCATGATATGCATTGATGGATGCCCCAAGGAATCATCACATGTTATTGTCCCATCTGTTTAGGCTGAAATCAGTCTTGATGTTTGGAAGGTGGTGCACAATGATGCAAAACAAAAAACAAATAATTCCACTCAAAAGCATGAAAACTATAACTAACTAGACTTAATGAGCCTGTTTTGAAAATGTAAGGAATAAAAAGTACACATATTTTTGTTAAAATGTAGGGAGTAAAGGTAAAAAGTTGTCAGAGAAATAAAAGCTCAAGTAAAGTACAGATACCTGAAAACTCCACTTAGTACAGTAACAAAGTAATTGTACTTATCTTATCTCTGTAAATTACTTAATAAATGTATTATTTCAATCTTCATCTCTTATGCACCATGCATAAGGATGAAGATTGTCTCTTTCAAATGGAAACCATGTGAAAGAGCCAATTTTAAGTTGTGGAGGAGATTGATGTTTTTATATTAGGCTATAAAAACAGTTTTCCTTTTGGCGGCATGTCCAGGAGCAGATGAGGTTAAAAAAAAAAAAAACCTTGCAAAACCACAGTAATAATCAGACCAGCACTCTCTGCCCATATTTTCAATGTTCATGCCAGCTGGGTGGACGAATCGATGAATATCTAGCAAAACGCTTTACATACAGCATGTGAGCAGAGTCTCAACTTAGCGTCCTGTCCTTCAGTGCACTGTCGGATATTAAAGAGACTGACTGCAGAATCTCGCTCTCTAATAATGTTAAATGATGAAATTGATGTGAAAATGTATTCCCAGGCTCACTGTGAGAAGCATTGAGGCTTCGACAGCAAAGTGAGTTTAAAAATCCATCAGTGATGCAGCCTAAGAGAGAGCAGAAAAAACTCGTCCTCGCTGTCATAACATTTTCACTTCACTGCTGTTCTGTCTCTTTCTGTTCCCTCTCTCCTTCATGTCTCAAGGAAGCCATAAGAAACTTTAACATAAAAGATAGGTATGTCTAAATGACAAAAAGTTGTCTCTTTAGAGAAAGATGAAGATGAAGCCAGAAAAGTTACAGTACATTTACCAAGTAAGCAGGTTGTACAGAAATACTTGGCCAACAGTGCAGAGACCAGGGTGCAATTCATGCTAGTAATGTTTCCAGCTTGGCCTCATCAAACACAAAAGGCAGTGTTTACAGGTGGGAAGATGGTGAGGAATCATGTGAGGAATCATCTGGTGTCCACAATCAACCCATTGCTAACTAGGCCCCTACTCCAAACACCAACTGTCCAATCATCGTTTAGTGACCGGCCTGTCAAGCTTTGCATTTCTCTACATGTTGAAGCGGCGTGCATGAGGCTCTAAGAAAAGTGATACTCTGTGTTTCATGAGTTTGGACGGTGGCGTCTTTTTCGTAGTCTTTCAAAAAGATAAAACATAAGAGCACACGTGTGAGGGATGGATTAAACTTTGTCTTTAATCTGCTCTAACGTATGCTGATGTTTCTATTGTTTACGTTCTTTTTTACATGTTTGAAATAAAAATCTATCTAATCTAATCTGATGTTAGCATGTCTAGATAACTGGTTTACTAGCTGCAGTAATGTTACTTCCAGCCAAACGTGTTAAATACCACCGCATTTGACAAACTCATGGCTTGTTCCCCTGGGTTAAATTGGGATTTGTCATGTAGTGGACAAACCCTTATACCGTGTAGTATTACAATACTGTAGAAAACTCATAACACTCATAGCAGTCTAATCAGGTTGGGTAGATCCCTTTGTATTGCCAGAGGTCTCAGGTCATTGTATCAACATTTCTAATACATGCTTTGTTCCACGTGCACTCAGCTCTAAATACATGGTTGGTGACACATCACAGTGCTGCTGGTGATCTCTGACTACTTGCAACTGTTCAGGTTGCTCGATTTTTCGGTCTCAGGTTCTTGTAGCATGGGGTCTCTTATTATGGATCCATTTAAGATGGACTTGTGAACTGAAGACCTCAAGCCAGCAGCAAGAGAAATTTGGTGTAATTTTACCTTTTAAAGTACATGTTGGCCAGTTTGCTTATGTAACTACCTTTGAAATGTTCAGGGTTAAAAAATGACTCAGAAGAAAAGCTGTACTTGTAACTGCACAGGTTCTACCCCAGTGACAAGCTTTTTGCTGCTTGTCAAGAGTTTTTCTTTTCCAGCATCTTTACCCAGCTTGATTTTGATAGTTGGTCACTTTGGTTGCTGATGTTTGGCCCCTCTGACATGTCATTCATTCATGTGAACAACAGTGCACCATGATGTGACCTTAAAAGAAGCTAAAATGCTCCCGCAGCTCTTTTCTTATTTTTGCTTTTCAACCAGTGGAATTGATGGTGTGCAGGTACCTTTTATTTATCTCCAACAGGATTCAAAGAGGAGAGGACAGAATAATGGCTTTAAACTGAATGAACGGCTTTTCAAAAATGATGGTTGTAAGAACGCAGAAGCGTCCATTTGGGAGAGATTTTCTTTTATTCTGCTCCTCCCCTGTCTCTTCCCACATGTATCGTATACATCTTAGAGTATAATTTGGTAATAGCTTTGTGGTGACATAATGTAATACTAACAAACAAAAACGTCTTTGAAGGGTAATGGGCTTTCTAGAACATGTAAGCAGGTTTTGCTGAGAAGTCCTGAATAATCTTTTCTGCTATTTTATAGTGGTGTCTTGATAGATTATACACCGTGGCTTCTTTTTTTCAGAATTATAAGTAGTATTTGTTTACTTTTGATACTTTGAAGGGATAGTTCAGATTACTTTATTGTATTACTTACAGTAGATGCTGGTCAACAAGCCCCCAGTTTGGAGAAGCAGACCGGAGTACCATCATGAAAGCTAAGCTGTGGACAAAGTCAGTAACCAGTAACCAGTAACCAGTAACACCAGTTTAAGTATACACTATATTAAGATTATTTTCACTGCTTTACTTTGCTGTCAGACAGCCTTTTCTGACAGAAAACTGCCTTTATATAAGCTCTAAGTTATATCGCTCTCTCCAAACCAACCAAACTCCATAAGTGAAATCTTGCAAAACACAGGAGTTGCTGGTCTGTTGTTGTCTCTATCTGTTAGTTTATTTGTGTTATTGTGTGACTTTGGTAAATCCAAACTATCCTTTTAAAACACCGAAGTCACACAATAACACAAAGAAACTAACACGTAAGAGAGCAATGATATTTAGTTTATATAACAGCAGTTTCACATCAGAGAAGGCTGTCTGACCATGAAGTAAAGTGGCGAAAATATTCTAAATACACTTAAAAATGCACACTTAAACAGTTTTTTTCCTTCTTTCAAGGTGGACCTTTTTTAAGTGGCTAAAATACATTTTTGCTGCTGAACCTGTCCAGTTCATTACTTAGCTCCTTAAAATGGTGTTTATCCCCAAAAAATCCAAACTATCCCTTTAACTATATTTTAACATTTTCAATTATTAACTTATTTGACTATTTTTATATTATGATATTGCAACTTTCAAGATTTTAATGCTTTTTTAACCACAGACCAGCGCATATCACTGCTATACCACCGGTCTAACGTCCTTATCTAACCTTATGTCCATGTCTGTTTCTCCTTCTGCAGACTCTTCTCCCTCCCAGTCTTCTAACTGTCATCAGTGTCATCCTTGTCAGACAGTTTTCATATTTCTAGTGCTGTGTAGTGCTGTGCTCCACCCATCCCATTCTCATGAACCCGATATCACAAGAATGCTTTTAGGGAATTTCTTCAAATTTGGCAGAAATGTCCATTTGAATTCAAGGATGAACTGAACCGATTTTGTTGGTCAAAGGTCAAAGCTCACTGTGACCTCTGTTGTGACGTTTATGGCCGTAACTCAGGAATTTCACACAAATATCTAATAGGATAAAACGATGAGTTGATGACATTTTATATTAAAAAAAAACATCAAAGATCAACTTCACTGTGAAATATTAATGTTCAGTAAAAACACTCTAACTCAGGAACAGAAGGGAACTTGTGACCATATTTCACATTTCGTTTGATACTGAATTGGTGACACTAATCTTGGGTATCCATCTTGAAACTGTGCTGATTGTACAGCTCTTCTGTGCTGCTAGGTTTAAGATGTGTGTGAAGTGTCCACATTTTAGAATTCGTATCTTCTTTGCAGCGACATCCATATTTGAAGCATTATCGTCCACCACAAGCTTATTGGATTTGCTCATAATGAGATAATGATCATTATAGTTGCACCATGTGACGAAGCTCTCTATCAGTCCTCTGTGGTCCTTCAAAGTCTTCACCACAAAATATTATAAGTGAGTCTGGACAGACATGAATGTAAAATGCAGCTTGACTGTTTGGTGGAAGCAGACAACCACAAGGTATTATTTCTAGTTCCTTAAGTCAGTGTTTCTCTGCAGTTTTGGTGCCATTTTACGGGGGTATTTATGTTGCCTGGGAGGAGGTTTTACTTTAAAGGATAAAGTCAGGGATTACATTTTAGACTGTAACATTGTTGCCTGCAGGTTTACTCTGCAAGCTGTGCACTGATATGCATCTTTAGCTATTTTTAGGTAGGTATTCAGTTGGTATATTCCTATATATCTGTGTGTATATGTACCACTACACCTCTGGCTAAATATCCAAGTTTCATAGAAACCTAATACGACTATACTCAGATTTCCACTGTTCTTTGATTTGATTTTTTTCAAAGTAAAACACATCCTGAATCAAACCTGAGAAGTAATGTCGGTCAGAGAGGTGACCTACAACATTTCCTGCACCATTTATAACAATTTTCCCTCTGAAAGGGAAAATTAAGCCTTTCTTCTTGCTGGAACAAAGTTTCCCCTCACTAATGGAAAATCTCTAAATTTCTCACATAGAGAACTGCAGATTGACTCAGCTTAGTGCTTTTCTGAAGGTTGAATAGTTTCTTCTCCTGTATACCAACATACAGTAAATCCACGGTATCACAAAAACAACCATGAAAGCAGAATGTCTGCAGGCATATATTGTATGCACACGCACAGACACACACACGCTGAATACACTGTGTGAGCTGTGAAATGGGACATTTATCAGCTGGAGTTTGGTGCTGCTTGGCCTCATTTCATATAGCTGCTTAGCAAAAGCAGCCATTTTTAAGATGTCACTTGATCTGTCATCAGCAGCCGTTCTGCACAGTCTGAAGGCCTGCAGGACAGAACGTAAGCTGGACGGAGATGCAGAGACCGAATAAAAAGGGGGGATGTTTTTAGACGCGGTGGCTGGAAGATCTGGCATCAAAACCCTCGGGGACTGAAAGCGTTACAGCAAATATGTGTTTTACAGTATTCCCTGTGGCTGTGTAATTTACAGCGCAGATCAGGGATTACACAGTGAGGCTGTACCTGGATTCTGGACTCAAATTAAACAAGTAAATAGTTCTTTTGGTATTCTTGATGGCAGTGCATTGTGGTTGCGTTTGTGAGAACACGAGTCGTTATCCAGCATGTGAAGCAAAGTCACGTGGGCTGAAGAATCTGAATATTTTTGAATACTTGAAACATGAGGAACACTGGATTAATCTTGGAAGTGGAGGTGTTGCTTTATGAGGTCGTTTGGTTGTTCAGTAAGATAAAATAAGTACATGTCTGTATGTAGTCACATTTCAGATGTCTATTTAAGAACTGTAGTTGTGATTATAAAAACTACACTTATGAGGGTCGGGCGATATGTCCACCGTCAGCTGAACAACTGGCAATTATCAATATATCTGTGCAGGTGTGTGTCCCAGTGTTTCAGCAACCTGGAAATTTGTGCAGCCAGAGAGTTCACTATGTTACATATTGTAGCGTGAGCATAATAAGGGGGGCAGTTTGGGAGGACATAATTAATTCATGGAAAGTTTAAAAAAAACAACATAAGTTTATGAGGCATTTTATGGGGCCCTTGGTAGCTTGGGGCATGGGGCAATTGCCAACTTTTGTGTATTGGTAAGTCTCTCCCTGCATGAAATAAACAAAATAAATGCACAAATAATAGACATTACCTTATTTTGGCCTTTTGTGTCTCATAGAGTGCTGCCATTGTAATATGCACATAACCTGTCCTTAAAAAAATCCAAAAAACAGACTCAAAAAGTCTCACAAAATGTCAGAAAGGAAATATTCATACATCTGTTTTCTTTATTAAACAGTGAAAATACAACCATACACCCTCTGAATTCAAGTTTCTATCTTTTACTGAACTCAAACAAGCTTAATTGCCTTGCTTAGTCATCATAAGACAGACTTGATCAAACAAAATAATATTAAAACTTACCAAAACAGTCTTAATTCTTACCACCATTCCAGCAATCACCAACTCTGGTTTGGTTGAAATAAACCCTTAATTCACAGAGTTAAATATTCTGGTTCTACGCTATTTTCCTCTCACTCATCCTTCAGCTCAGTGGGTGTGCACTGTGCAGCTGTTCACTCGTTCCTCAGAGGTTAGACCATTAAATTAGCAAAATAAAATGACACAAATTGTCCCAATAAAAAAACAAAAACAAAACAAGCAGCCAATCGCTGATAGCTGATAATATTTGTCCAATCACCCAACCCCAATACTATATATGCAATTGATTCTGCTATGACTACAAAATCATGGGGTTACAGTAGGTAGTAGGTTGAGAGAAATGAGACTTTGTGAATCTTTTCCTTCTCTGTTCCTGTCTCCCTGTCCTAACATGTGACATAGCAAGCCAATCATACACACACACACACACAGAGTCTATACAGTAAACAGAGGTATGCAGAACCAATGTTCAGGAGGTCCACGGAGAGATGAAAGCATGCTGCATGTAGCCGACACACAACCGCTCCGCTCGAGGCCGTCTCCTTGCACTTTCATTTGAATGCAGCAGCCTGAAATCAAGTGTAAAACTGTCAGGATTTGTCAGTGTTGTGCTTCCACACCACACTTATTCAAGTGGACAAGGAGCCAGCAAGGGGCACACAGAGCAGACACAAACAGTGTGTGTGTGTGTGTGTGTGTGTGTCTTGTATATGACATTTGAGGCCAGGGTTTCAGAGTACAGACTGTGAGAATAATTGTGTTTATTTGAAGTGATTATAGTGACTGTGGAATGAATAACAATGCATTATAGGCCTGCCCTCCCCAGCGGTGCATCCGAGCCTTTGTGTTGCCTCTACAAATATCCTGCCAAGTGCTTCTGGAATGAGTTGAGTTTTCGGATGCACTGAAACTCCTCCTCTGCTCCTCTTCAGCTACTAAATCTTAAGGTCAGTGTATGAGGGTTTAATATTTAAGACCATGTCCATATGAAGAGGGCCACAGTAAGAAATACTACCAGTATTCTAGTAGATATTTTACTAAAACATGTAACATGTAACATTTCCACATTAAAATGTTTTAAAAATGAATAGACATAGGCTGTTTTATTGAGTTGTGTTCTTACATTATCCCAAATGTTTCCAACAATGTTCAGACCCAGAATAATCCATAATTTATTCCAGGTAACGGTGCGTTTCACTTGGTCACCTGTTGCCATAACTTCCGAAGAAACACAGGATACATCCAAGAGTGAGGACTTTACTTAAACTTTAATATATGAACTCATCCATGAACATGATTTCTGCCTTCATGTCAGATCTTAATGTTGCAAGTCCTACACTTGAAATATACTATATGTATATTTATACTGTGATCTCTAATGTATCATATTTTTAAAGTGACCAATATATGTAAGTTGCATTTTTAAAAATGTTTGGCTGGCCATTTTTATGTATTTAATAGTAAGCTGACAGTAGAGCTATGACAGGAAATGAGGGAGGAGATGTCGAGAACAACATATGAGAAAGGATCCTCAGACTTGTTCATGACCAGCACCTTAACCCTTAGGCCAGAGATATTCAATTACTTTTTTAGGAGGGCCGGATTTGAAAAAACTGCAGTGCCAAGTGGACAGATGTGTACATTTCCTATGTCTGACCACTGAAGTTAGGAATTTAATTGTGTAAAACAATGCACCTTTTTATTTTTCTCCTCCACTTTATTGTTTTTCACAATTGGAAAAGAAACATTATGTACTTTTGTACGTAATGTTTCTTTTCCAACAAGAAAAAACAAAGCACAGTTGTACTCCTAGATTTTAATAACTTCTTTTCATAAACACAATGATGCATTTACTGTTTTTTCATATATATAAATAATCAAAGAGCTGGATTGAGGTTATTAATTGAGGCCATCAGTTGAATAGACCTGCCTTAGGCCAAAAGGATACCCTATGTACATTTAATCTTAAAGTAAATATCAGCTGGTTATAATAGCTGTTAAAATGTAGTATTTCTCTTTGAAACGTGGGGTAAGAAGGCTGCAAAAAAAAAAACCAAAATATTTTTCAACTAGCCTTAAAGCTGCAAAAGATACAATGTCATTTAAAAAGTCTCCTGACCCTCTGATCTGTAAAGCAACATTTTTCCTCCACCGGCCTGTTTGTTTTTCCTTTTAGGTTGATGCTCTCCTGCAATCTGCTGTCACATACTTGCAGACTAACTTTGCAGTTAGCACAATATTCTCTTCTGTGGTATACAGACAAATTACCAGTAGTACCAAAGTGATGGTGGACCATGAGGGTCAATCAAAGAACTGCCATATAATGAGTGGTGGTCATATCTTGCATGCTGCCACCAGTGTGCAAAGTTGATGCAAACCCAGTGGTGGGTGCCTATTTTGGACCCTGGGGTTAAGTATAATATATCATAAAGTTAATACTGTATTTAAATACTGTACTTGAATAAATATTCTTATTTGCTTTCTGCCAGATATAATGAAAGGACTCCACAAAAATATTTTTAATCACTGGAACTGTGAGAAGCAAGTCATGAGCCAGCGCAGCTTTGACTTGTTGGTCGACAGCTACAAAGGCAAGCATCTTCTTTCCTGCCACTGTTGTATAAAAATGAAAAACAACACTGCTACTGTACAAGTTAAAACCGTGTCTTCAAACTGTAGCTGGTATAAATCAACTAGAATAACTTTTGGATGCAATATTCACATCATGCACCAGATCATTTTCCAATGGTAATGCCAGGACGATTGCTGTGGGTGGTACATTGCAACTCGAAATATAACGCTAAAGTCTGTAAAATGCTTTATGCAGCTATAAAATGGCCTGTTTAACACTGTGGTGGAGCATGACAGGGCAACACAGAAGCCAGAAGCAGACTCTACTCCACAGCGTGTCAACAGAGTAATCATCGAAAGATTAGTCAGGAAAATGAGCAAGCTATTAGGTAAACAGTAATCTCTCCCACCTGCTCATTAAATAAACAGTTAGAGCTACACACTGTTGGTTTCTTAATCTCAAATAGCTTAAATTAGCACCGAGCAAGGAGAGAGCTGCACTATCAATCTGCTTCCATGATTTAGATTTTTACATTTTTATCTTGTTAGAGTTTTAACCCTCTACTGGGGTCTTCTGATAATATATCAAAAAATAGATGCAAATGGTTTATGCTTTTGCATAAAAAAATACAATAATATTTGCAC
>JAJHUR010004368.1:42573-54006 GCA_027495735.1 Lutjanus campechanus | reverse complement strand
ATTTTTGCTTTAAAAATGACTGAAATGATTAAGATAAGATAAGATAAGATAATATAAGATAAGATAAGATAAGATAAGATAAGATAAGATATGCTAGAACTTTATTAATCCCAAAACAAATTCTTGTGCCTGATTGCTCAAAAAATGGCAGTAACATCAGAATAAGTATCAAATATAAACTGAAATATAAAATAGAGTAAATGTAAATGCAATAAATGTAAAGAAATAGTGACACATTTTAAGATAAGTTAAGTAGATAAGTTAGAGTAAGATAAGTTAAGTTTAAAAAAATGTAATCGAAAACAGCAAAAGTATCATCGGAAATGACATTTAAAATGATATTGGCAGTGACATTGTGAAGTAATACAGAGTTATATTGCACCAGATAATGAATGTAAAAATTGCACATCATATCAAATGTAATATTGCACATGATAATTAAAGTAGTATTGTCTATTATAATAAAAAATAATATTGTACATGGTGTAAAATGTAATAGAAAAATAATATTGCAAATGAATAATGAATGATTAATCAATTTTCATTCGATCAACTCATCAGCTGTTAAGTAATTAACTGATTGTTGCACCTCTTGTTTAAAGTAACACTAATAAATTAATGTGTGTTCCTGCCACACCACCTCAGTTTGAGAACTGAAGGAACGTCTTCAGGAATCTCAGTCGCCTATGATGACCCTGAGAAAAAACCCATGACCTGCCTGAGAATCTTCACAGACACTTTTCTTGTACAAAAGGTGTCAGTAAAATAAAGTATCAGGCTTAACAGATGCACAAATGCGCTCAGAAACGCACATTTCCTGTGACACCATCATGACCATATGATGTGTCATCAGGTATTTCTTCTGCTGTCACATCCGCCTACAGCTCTGCTGCTGTAAAGGTGTTAATGCAGCTCAGACTGCAGCAGATGGACTTCAGTGACGTGATCAAACAGTTATCAAAGTGGACACTGGCAGAAATCAATGGCACTAATGCAGTTATCAGCGCCGGCGCGACAAAGAAGTACTGACTTCTGTCAGGAGTTTGGCTCTGAGGAGGTGCTGCTGTCATGGCATCGGGGTTTGGCTCTACACAGCGGTCGAGGTGCGAAAATTGTCCCATTGATGGGTGGTGTTGAAGTTAACACTCAGGAAGTTTCTCTTCGTTACAGTTGAATATTTGAGCTTCACTGTGCAGAATGAGGCACGAGGCATGAGTTTCACACTGGAGAGCTGTTATCACATTCATCTGCTCAAAGTGGAAAGTCATGTGCTTGCTGAGAATCTGATTTTGTGGGGTGGGCCTATATGAGCATGATTAAGGACATCACAGCTAGTTTGAAAATCAATCTTGGTTCAATTTGCAGCTCATACAAGCGTGATGTAGAAACTTGAAGCCACCATTTGGCAGTCAAGTCATGTATAAAGCACTGGATGAACCATCTGTTCTAACACGTCTAACACGGGCTAACTTCAACCAATCGGATCAAACTTTTGCTGAAACCGGTCGGGAGAAGAGCAAAAACATCTTTTCCACCGAGAAAAGCTTTCACTGCTGTTCTTTGCTCTCTTTACAAAGAAGAAATACTCGCTTCTATGGACACTTCTCGCTGACGTCACACCTAAAACCAAGCCTGTAGCTGCCAGTGGTCCCTTTGTGGACACTGACTGGCTGCACAATTTCCGGTGAGGTCACAAATGGCTAACTTGAAGCCTGGCAAGATGGATTCTTGCGTGATCTCGCAAATCCATGGTGCCTGGGGGGAAATGGTTTGTTATATCCACAGATTATTAGTGTATTTCAAGTAATCTGTGTTTTATAAATGTAAATGTTAAAAAATGTTACAATAGCTCCTGGTTTCCCCTATTCAACACTGGAAATATGAGTTTAGTTTCAGCCCCATAGACAAAATACAGGGACCACGCTCCCTTACAAAGATATAAGTTTTCACCAGCCCACAAAGAGGTCAGGTGAATCAGGTGAATTGGGGCTGTCTACTATATGTTGAGTGCGCAGGTGCCTGCTCGTAAAGGAGACCACGACCTTGGGTTTTGGCTGAGTAAGGAGCATCTGAATGAAGCGCGGCGCGCCCCCGGCCGCCAGGCTGAGAAAAGGCGCACCCTCCTGCTTTTACATTTCAGTCACGCAGCTTTGCTCAGATTGGAGATGAAGCATGGAGGATGTGTGTGTGTGTTTTTCTGTCGCAGGCGGCTCGTGCCAGTAATTTAAAAGGAAGGGGGGAAAATTGCGTCTTTTGCTTTATCTCATTTAAGATTTCGGGATTAAATCTGGACAAATAGCCGTGTGAGCGCGTTATTTTCTTCTTCTTGGTTTTTTGGATAACCTGCATCGCTTGCATCCGATCGAGCACCTCGTCGAGATCCGATAAATCAAATCTCCTACGAGTCGTTCATGTTTTTACACCCGTCCGTTTGCAAAATATACAAAGAAATAGAGGTTATTTTTTAGCAGAATTGGACACAGGGGCACTAATGGTTTGCAACTGAGGCGATAGATTGCGATTGCGATGCTTATCATACAGCACCAGTGATGCTGCGGTATGAGAGCAGTGAAATAGCCTAGAGAGGTGATGGACGATGTCCTCCTGTGTAGCTGGTACAAGATCCTGGCGCTCCTGGTCCTGAATGCAGCGAAGAGAGACACCTAACCGGGTGTCACCGTCAGCCGTGGATGCTGCGCCGAAGGATGGCATACTCCGACCCATCGTCGGGGAAAGACATACTCGGCAATAGATCGCTCTGTTTTATATTTATTTGCGCATTTGGACTCGTCACCTTATTGCAACAGATTCTCTATGGAAAAAACTACATCAAGAGGTAAGTCTTTCTGTTTATCCTGATCAATAAGAGGCAATTAGAGCGCAGGCCTTGCTGTTTATACACACTGTAAGGATAACATTAAAGAGCATGCCTTCATAGCCGTTTTGTTTAAGGCTTTTTTTTTGCTCCCAGTTAATGACTGAATGGTGCAAAAATAAATTTATGAGTAATTGTTCAGTATAAATGGTTGAACTACATGTGGGGACGCATGAGAAGGGGGGGAAACAAGCTTTAAAAGAACAATAGCAATTAACCATCCATCTTTTTCTCCCAGTGACATAGAAACAGTTTCCATTGGATTTATTTTTTTGATCTTTTCTGAAAATGAAGCATCACATTCATACCATACACAGTGCTCCAGCTGTGTATGGTAATGGTTTTTTTTTTCCCTTTCTTTTTCCAAAGATCTTTATTTGATTTTCCGTTTCAGCCTTCTTCTTCTTGACTGGTCGTAGCCTACATCTTACAGAGAGGCATCAGATTTATCATAATGACAAGTGAAAGCTACAGATTGGAGCTGATGATGATGATGATGATGATGATGATGATGATTACAGCAACATGACAAAAGATGATGTGTATTTCTTATTGGTCCCTGTTTAAATAAGTCATTTGTTTTTTACCATGCAGGCTGCACTCACAGTGCACTCACAGCCACTGCAGAGCCATGTTTTATAACACCTCTGCAACAGTATTTACCCCCCTGGTATGGATCTACGTTTGCACCCATTTAGACCCACTTATCTCTTAAATTGCAGCCCCCCTTTTCCTTCACAATCTGAATTTCAGTGTGAGACGAGCAGATGCTGAGAAGCCGGGATGTTTTGATCTTTAGGTGGTTTAAAGAATCTCACAATTCTCACTCCAAAGAACCAAAAAGAAAATAAAAAAAACTTTATCCCCACCTCCAGATATTTTTTTTACAGACAGCACATATATGTTTACACCAAAGCAAAACATACATGTGCTGCAATCTGAAAAGCTCCCCACAGCTAACCCCCCTCCCCCCCTGCCACCCTGCTGGGCTGGTCTTGACAGTACTCAATGTGGATTCATGGCATCCCGATCACCTCTGCGGCGGCGGCAGCGGCGGTGGTGGCGAGATGCATGAATTCAGACCCGACACACGCACCTTTCTTCCTCTCTCTCCGCCTAATGTGCCCTTACTTTGCTCCTAGCGCTCGGCCTAGGAGAGAAAGGGGGGAAACAAGGCGCACAACAGAAACCAGTGGGCTCAGCGGCAGCCATTTTGCTACAGTCTGCCTGCACACACACCTCAGTGAGAGTGGGGGGAAGGAAAGAGTGAGAGACTGATGAAATGACTGTGTTTGCATGTGTGTGTGTGATGCAGAGAGATATGGAGAAGACGTCACCTTATGATATCCATCCAAGCATAAACAATCAGGAGTCCTAGTCCACATGGGTTCGACCACACCCAGCCTCTTCCCCAACCAAACCCAAGCATGAGGACATGCTGGCGGGGCGTTTATCAGAGGTGTCTAGGCCAGAACATCAGCAGGGGAGACATTTGGGTGCTTAGACTGGGATAAAAGCTGAGTCTAATCAATCTTAGACCAACTCGCTTTGTGCATACGTCCACTCCAGATCACCAAAGGCCATTAAAGTCAAACTATGTCATGAAAAATTGTTGCACTTTATAAATCTGGACGCTGGAGTCCCATTATGGTGTCACATGAATCAGCCTGCCTTCGCTCACATTAGGATGAAGTTGTGGGTGGATGTAGGATGGTAAAATGGCAGCGACAGACTCAAGAGGGGAAGCTTATTATGTGATCAGAGTGAGTGACACACTTCTGCAAAGGAAGACATATTAACTTTCAACTCTATTTGACTTGAAGAGGGCGATATCTAAAAATACGCCCGGTTAGAAAGAGTCTGAGCAAAGGCCCCAGGCTGGAGAAGGTCGGTTCGAAAACCGTACGTAAATGAGCGTTGTGCATTTGGCTGCAGCTAATGACTTTCTATATTATTATTAACTCTATTACTATAACTATTTTTGAAACTGGTCCAGTATTGAGGAAGAGCGTTGCACCTATCAGAGGCAAAATTAAGTTACAACGTAATCCCAACAACTTGAAACTAAGCCCAGTAAAATTGCTTGTTTTTGGCATTGACAGGTAGGGGTTATTATTCAAAGTGTCTGACAACATTATCGTAAAGATTGCTACAGACAGAGACCTTTTTTAAAAATAAAGAATAAGATATATTTGCTGCTTTGTCCCTCTCACCAAACTCACCAGACTACCTTTGCAGAAATGGTAATTTTATCATCGTAAATCAAATAAAACTCACCCAAAACTCGTCTTTCCACACATTCCAACAATCACTGACTCTGGTTTGGCCAAAATAAACCCTTTTCTTGTGCCGTTAGGGGTGAGAGGGATGTTGGACATCAGAAAAGCAGCAGGGAGAAATGGCGTGAACATCTAATTTGGTGAATTAAGACCAAAGTTTATTTCGACCAAACAACCGGAGTTAGCGATTGTTGAAACATTGGAAAGATGAACCAAGATGTTGTTGTTTTATGTGTAATAAAATTACAATGATTAAATTACTGTTTCTGTAAAGGCAGTCTGGTAAATTTTGGTGAGCGCAATAAAACAGCTGTGTCTGGATTAACAAAATTGATCATACTCTCAACAAAGGTCTCTCTCTCTGCCGTGATCTAGAAACGTAATTTTCAATTATATAAATCAAAGAAAATCGAAAAATCACCAGCAAATGCTAAACAGTTATTTGATTATCAAAATTTTTGGCTTTGCAGTAAAGCGGCACATCTGTTTACATCCTGTTTTTCATCCTAAAAGTAGTTACTTTACTTTGCACAGTTAGCTTGATACATATTGTTAACAGTTTTACAGTTTATTTTGTGTAGGCTCTAGTGTTTTTGAGCTTTTTGATAATCACCTCAGTGTTTTTGATAACTGTACGCAACATTAGCTAACTAGCTAGCATTTTCATCTTCTTTAAAATGGGACAGAAACAAAATTAAACTCCACAAAAACTGTCTTGGCTCATTTTTTCACAGTTTCAACAATCACCAACTGTGATTGTTTGGTTGAAATGAACCCTTAATTCACAGAGTTAGACGTGAAAATATTCTGGCTGTACACGCCATGTCTGGCCTCCCTCTCGCTCCTCTCCTGATATTTTCACATTTAACTCTGTCAACTGAGGGTTTATTTCGATTGTTGGAACAGCAGAAGGACAAGTCAGGATGTTTTTGGTGGGTTTTATTTTGTTTCTGTCAAAACTGAATGAAGACGATGATGCTAGCAAGCTAGCTAAGGTTGCTAACAGTTAGCTAAGACACTATGGTGATCATCAAAGTGTTCAAAATCCTGTACATAATAAACTGTAAATAACAATATGCTCAAAGCTAACTGTGAAAAGTGAAGTAACTAACTTAAGGATGAAAAATAACCAAGTTTGTAGGCAGTGGTCACGTTAACATACATGGAAACAGACGTGCAGTGCATAAAACTGATATGACAGTACAGTGTGCAAGCAGAGAATTTACTGCCGATCGACTAATCGATTAATCAACAAAGGGATCACTCCAGCACTTTTGTACACGTAACTCCTTTTTTGAGCCCTTCTTGATGCATTATGTATTTGGGTTGCATCTCCCCGATTCTGGGCGTCTTTCTGTGCTTTTTATAGTTTTGCTGTACGGGGATATAGATAGAACATACCAGAACGTGGAATGGAACCGATCATTCATAATTTATAAGTCAGCGCACTTGCACCATTTGCAAGGAGGGATTCCCTGTTAAAAGTTAATGCGGAGAGGAAACAAGAAAGAGACGAAGAAGAGATCGCCTCTGTTTTCATAAACAGCAGAGTTACATTTCCTGTTGTCGTAAGGACAATGAAGCACTGTCCATCTCAAGGAGGCGTGAGTGGTTACAGGATATACCCCTGGACATACTAAATGGACATCAGAGCCAGAGTGCTTGGCCCTACCCTTAAAAACAAACTCACATTGTCCAGTTGTATAAAAGTCCTTCCTGCTTCGAGTCCCATTAACAATGCTCAAGGGCAGAATCAGAGCGCATTAGTGCTGCAGAGCAAAGTTGTGCTTGTTGTTTGTCTGATCTAGTGCTTAGATTACTGTCTGATGTATGCTCGCAATTGAGTCAATGAGAAGCAAATGGTCTTTAATATGGGAATGGAAGACATCAGAAGTGGTTGCATGAGATTGATTTGGGGTTTTTCTGATAGCCAAAGCTCTGGGAAATATCAGTATTATATTATCTCTATGTGATATTGATCAGCCCACAACAATTTAGTTAAAAATCTAGCTTTAAAGATGGGTTATTTGTGGGGTTGTATGAGGTACTTATTGATAGTCAGTGTATTACTTGCAGTAGATGGCGGTCAGCAATCCCCCCCAGTTTGGGAAAGCAGGAGAGAGTCCTGGTGTAGGAAGCTAAGCAAGGTGCAGCTGTGGACAGGGTCAGCTGCAAAACGCATAAAAAAGATGTCCACCTAAAGGGTATGCTATATTTAGAATTTTTTGCACCACTTTACCTCATCATCAGACAGCCCTTTCCAACAGGGACAGTTGTTACATAAGCTTAATATCGCTCTCTCCAAACCAACCAAACTCCATAGGCAAAATCAGCAATTCTACCTTGCAGAACAGGGGAGCTGCGGATCTAACGCTACCTTGATTGGCAAGTTTATTTATGTCATTTTGTGACTTTGGTGAATCCTAATCGTCCTTTTCAAACACTTAAGTCACACATTAACACAGACAAAGTCACAGATCAAGGCAGTGGTAAATGATGAAAGCTGGTAAAATCACTGATTTAGCCCATGTAGTTTGGCTGGTTTGGAAAGAGCGATATTTAGCTTATATAACATCAGTTTCCTGTCAGAAAAGGCTGTTTGATGGTAAAGTAAAGTGATAAAAAATATTCTAAATCTAGCGTACACTTAAATTGATATTGATTTTTTAATGTTGACCTTTTTTTAAGTAGTTAAAATGTGTTTTGTTGCTGATTCTGTCCACAGCACTTCATTGCTTAGCTTCTGTGCTGGTGGTCCTCTCTGATTCTCTAAACTGAGGGCGTGCCGACCGCCATCTACTGTAGGTAATACACTGATAATTACCCCATATCAAATAATCCATTTAAGATTAAAACTATGCCCGTTTGATTAGCAGGCAGCTGTCCTCTTTTAGGCGCACATCCTAAAACCGAGGCACAAACATCTCTCTGATTTTACGGTGCTCTGCTCTGCAGCTGGTTGCAGAGTGTCGTTGAAATGCTGAAGTAGCAGCACTCAGCGAAGCCGAATGTGCTTGCAGATCGGTATTGACACGAGTCCCCCCCGGTGATGAATGCCCTCTCACATAATGCAACCAGAAAGGCTCTTTGGGTGCAGTTTCCCTGCTGCATTTAGCAGAACACCCACAGAGCACTCACAGAAATGAGTCACACATGAATACATGCATAATAATCAACCAGTAAAGGGAGAATTTGAATAGTCTGCTCACAGAATGAAGATGTAAGAACTCCTACTTAAAGGATAAATGTGATGATATTCTGTATATTTCTTATTGTCAACAAATACATGAAAAGACCAAAACAAACAATGAATTGATCCAAAGGTTGATCCCACTGATCTCAGGTGTATCCAAAGCCTAACATATGAATCGTAGACCTTCTATTTTTGTGCAAAAAAAGTTCCTTCATTGCGGTGATGTTTATTTTGAGTGAAGCCCCAAATATACAGTCCTGGTGCTGTAAATACTAGACATAATCTGTCTGTAAATCCCAACAAATAAACAATTTACTCCTGTTTGAGTAACGTTTGCTATAAACTACAGCGTCCAGTTGTTTTAGGAAACTACGGAGCCTTTTTCAAAATAAAAGTACAAAGATTTAAGTCTTCAGTAGGAACCAGTGGACAGTTACACATTGTTGGTTCTGGCCTTTTCATGGGATTTGTTGAGATGTATATTGCCACCCACATTATTCAACCTTTATTTTAACTCGGACATGCAACAAGGCAGAGACCTCATTTACAATATAGACCTGTAAAAAATATACACAAAAGATCCTAGACAACAAGAAACAAACACTTGGATAAAAATGGCAATGAAAAGTAAAAATAATTAATAAAAAACCAGAATACTAAAATAACAAAGCAACAAGAATAAATAAAGCAATTAAAATTAAAATTAAAAGCAAAATAATTCAAGAACAGCTGGAAGTGAAAATTGTTTGAAGCCTTGATACTGTGAAGTTTTCCTTTGTTCTAAGCACCCAAAAAGGACTCTTTGTAGATTACTGTAAACAAGATCTGAGTATCCCGATGCCCTTCATCTCTCTAAAAATTAGTTAATCAGAATGCACAACTCGCTCCTGATGTGAGAGCTGTGAACCACCTGCACCAAAAGTCCTCCTCTGATAAATATACTGGGATGGTTTTGATGAAAATCAGCGTAGCAGAGGCCAAGATACTCTGACCTCTATGTTTTGTGATAATGCAGCGTCTTTTCATGAGACACAGGCAAGTTTTTGTTATAAATTCAAGTCCAAGTTGAAACTGGACGAAGCTCCTTCAGCACCACAGAGGAACTGTTTTCTCAGGTTGAGTAGTGCTAGTAAACTTAAATTTGTAAACCCCCTTTTAACAGTAATATCTGGCTCATTATGTGGTCTAATTTGGCTGTTTTATGTCTACACTTTGCAAATCTGTTGGCATCTCTTGCCCAGAAGTAATTTGACATCCGCAGCAACATTGGCAGCATTTATTGTTCCTCCCTTAACTCACTCTGACTTTAATATATTGAAGTACAAGTCTAACACTCCCGCAGCCAATATTGTAGAGTGTGAATGTCTGAATCACGCTCAGGATAGTGGAAACAGCCCAGCAGAGTATAAATTCAAGAGATAGTTTGGATTTTTTTTTTTTAAATGTGGGCTTGTATGAGGTACTTATCCATAGTCAGTGTAGGTGTAGGTAGGTGGTGGTCAGCGTGTCCCCGGTTTGGAGAAGCAGAGAGGAGTATCATACTGCTATGGACGGGGTCAGCAACCAACATATTTTAGCCCCCTGAGAGGCCCACATAAAAAGTCAAGTGTATGTTGAATTTAGAATATTTTCACAGCTTTACCTCGCTATCAGAAAGTTTTTTGCTGACAGTAAACTGGTGTTATGTAACTCATATATTGCTCTCAATAAAGCAACCAGACTCCTTTTGCAAAAACGTTAATTTTACCTCGCAGAACACAGGAGTTTCTGGTCTACAGCTGCATTGATCTGTTAGTTCGTCTGTGTTATTGTGTGACTTCAGTGTTTTAAAAGGACAGTTGAGATTCTGTGAAGTCACACAGTAACACAAACAAACTAACAGATCGAAGCAGAGACAAGATCAGCTGGGCAAAGGTTCTGCAAGGTAAAATTACTGATTTTAGTTGATGTTTGGAGAGCGCAGTATTTGGCTTATATTTCCCTGCCAGGCAGCGTTTTCCAACAGGAAACACATGTTTTACAAGCCAAATATCACTCTCTCCAAACCAACCAAACTCCACTGGCAAAAACAGTCATTTTACCACGCAGAATGTGGGAGCTGCTGGTCTATTGCTGCCTCGATCGGTTAGTTTGTTTGCATTATTGTGTGACTTTGGTGAAAATGAACTAACCCGCTAAAACACCAAAGACACACAATAACATAAACCAACCAACCGATTTAAGCAGCGGTAGACCAGCAACTCCTGTGTTCTGTGAGGCAAAATGACTAATTTTGTCAATGGAGTTTGGTTGGTTTGCAGAAAGCGATATTTGGTTTGTATATCAGCAGTTTCCTGTCAGAAAAGACTGTCTGACAGCTGGCTAAAGCAGTGAAAATATTCTAAATACTGACTTTTTTAGGTGGCTAAAATATATTTTGCCGTAGGCCCTGTCCACAGCAGTACATTACTTAGCTAAACCCCTACTCCTGCTGCTTCTCCACTCTGGTGATGTGCAAACCACCATCTACTGTAGGTAATACACTCAGCATGGATAAGCACCTCATACAACACCAATCAAAAAAATCTGAACTATCCCTTTAACCATTTCAACCATGATGTCTTTAACGGAAAATTCATTATAACCATGTTTGGTGTCATATTTTGGTGTGTGTGTGTGTGTGTGTGTGTGAGTGTAAATTTGTGAGTGAACACATGGGCCTGGTGGTTGGTATGTGTTGTGACATTCTGCACAATAAGGACAATAAATCCCAAATAAACTGACTCATTTTCTTACTAGTGCGCAACAGTTTAGCCGACTCAAAGGGGACGAGACAGGAAATTGGACCGGTCCCGTTAATTTCTCGGATGACGGATCTCTGAAGCCTGCCAGAAATGGAAGGAAAAGGTACCTTTCCAGCGTGACTGACTGCACAACACCTCTGAGAAAAGAGAGCGTGAGAGAGACTGAGAGAAAGAGAGAGACAGAGTGAAAGAGAACACACAGAAAGTTTCAGATCCATCATAAGAGATTGACGACCCAGCCCTGCATGTGTGGACTGGGCCGCTGATACGCTCCCACCAAGAACACAAGCTGCAGCATATTTT